>CAKALG010015000.1:0-18207 GCA_916700815.1 Helicolenus hilgendorfi | reverse complement strand
AATACTGCTATCGCCGCCACAGGAGGCTCTGCCCATACGGTGAGGCTGCTGCACGCTCCATGCAAGCAGGTCTGTCCATCTCTTTCCTCTCTTTCTATTCTTGCTTTACCTATATGTGTGTCTTCTTTTTTGTCTCATGTGTATAAAAAGTAGACATTCTCTCTTTTTCCTCCCGTCTCTGCATCCTCACTGTTGATCACTTTTAGGGGCTCAACATGGCATAAAAGTAGTGAATAATGGGTAACATTTCATTTTACAGGTCCGCAAAATGTCATGGTAATTAGGTGATAATTAGCAAGTAATCTATTTGAAATTTCTTTGGATTTACTGCCAAATTACCCCCATTATTTACCTCAAAATGTATCTTTATTATAAACATTATTTAATAACTATATTCCGCTATTTCCCAATAGCTGGTAATTTATTTAATACATTTCTGGGAAAAGAATACAGAGTTAATTGATATGCTTTATTTCCAGGTCTGCTGATAAATAGATAATAATTAGCAAATAACTTATCTGAAATTTCTTAAAAAACTCCCTGAATCATGACATTATCTACCAGATTATATTTGTGTAGACAATAAGTCACACAATGGTGAGATTTGTGCCTGATCAGAAGTGTCTTCTCTTAGTTTTGGTTTTCCACCTCCGATGAAGAGCAGCGCAGAGCCGCTTCTCAAGCCTAAGGGCCCGATTTTTACCATTTATATGTTATTTTAGCATATAATTATTAAATAATGTTCATAAAAAAGTCATTTTCAATCAATTTTGAGGTAAATATTGGGGTAATCCCAAAGAAATTTCGAATAGGTTACTTGCTAATGATCACCTAATTACCATGAAATTTGCGGACCCGTTAAATGAAGTGTTGCCGAATAATGTAATCAAATACTGTATAATCATTGGAAGTATTTGTTCGATGTTTAGCACCAAGGCCCTTCACAGTGCTAGCCACGTGTGTTTAAATATTGTTTGTTATAAACACTTTATTGTAAACATACTCTTATCTATAGGTATAATATACTCATGATAGCTGATGATAAGATGCAGAACTAAGGAGTAAAAGAAGCAATTTTTCCCAAAATACGCTCGCTACCCTCGCCTCATCTTTTATCTGATACTTCTTCCACTGCCCTCGCTGTCTGAACGCTCGTCTCTCCCTGCCTGTTTATCTCCCTGTCTCCCTTAGCCCTACTCAATTTGACGCCATGCTAATTAGATTGCTATTGATTTCGAGAATAGTCCTGCTGCCACAGACTTTTGAAATGTATACACCTTTTAATCTGTTCTGCCTCTGAGGCGTTGTGGGTTGGATGCCTGATAAAAATGGATTGTATTTCCCCCCCCTTTGCAACGGGATGCCATCTCAATGTCCTTGGGTCCTGCTAGTGTTTGCGTGCCTATGTGTGTGTATAATTGTTTGCCTGTCAATATATGTGTTATTTTCAGGGTGCACAGTCCAATGTGATCCGCTGTAGGAAGGATGGGAACTGGACAGGGTCGTTCCGCCTATGTTCACACAGCAAAGGCCAGTGTTCTTTACCTCAAAACCTCCATTATAGCCTACAGTACTCATGCAAGCGAGGACACGGCATAGGTCTGTATGCACAAATTATTATAACAATTCAGTTTTCTTACTTGCTGATGTCATTTGTCATTGTTCATATTACTCATAGCTTTTGTTGTGTGCTATTATTCTTCCTTGTTCGCATTACTCATTCCTTTTCATTTTGTACTGTTTGTAATCAATTTAATTTATTGAGGCAACAAAATGTCTAAACCACTGTAATGTAATCGAGCACTTTTACATCATCTGAAAGTGAAGGATGAAACGCCTTTGATGTGGGTGTTGTTTGTGCATACTTTTATCGGTTCTGTTTGTCCGTTTCTCTCTCGCTCACACACACACACAGGTGAAGAGTGTGAGCTGACATGCCGTGAAAGCAACAATGACGTGGTGATCCTCCCTAGCAACATGACAGTGGAAAGTGTGCTTAAAGAGCACTGGAGGAACCCGCACAAAGTCAAGGTAAGTTTTTTGTGCATGTGTTTGTGTCCGCCTCGCAGCCCTTGACAGACGCACTTCACAAAGTTCTGCGATCCACAACTCCACTGTAAGGAATTTCACGTATAGCGTCTACATCCTGGGGTCTATTGCACCGCAACGCAAAACGCCGGCATGGCAACCCTTCAAACGTTTTCATTCTATTTTTAATTGGAAGTGTGAAAACATACTGCCGCCCTTTTGCGTCCGTGTCCTCAATATGACATCTCAACTACCTACTTGGAGAAATAAAAAGCTGCAAAACGTCTTTGGGAATTAAGTGTTAAAGGTCCCATATTGTAAAAAGTGAGATTTTCATGTCTTTTATATAATAAAGCAGGTTTAAGTGCTATAAAAATACTGTTAAACTATCAAAACGCTCAATATAATAGGAGAAATACACAAAGCCTGTATTCAGAAATTGTGCGTTTGAAACAAGCCGTTAGGATTTCCATACATTTGTGATGTCACAAATCTACAATATTTAGATCATTACACGGTTTTAAACATAAACATTCTAATGTTTCCCAGTTTATTTCCTGTTGCAGTGGATGTAAATAACATCAGCTGACAGGAAGTAAATATGGAACCAAGCTGTTGCCTAGCAACGCAATTCCATTGAAATGCACTAAACGGAGCGTTTCGGACAGAGGGTAAATACAGGTATATTCAGGCAGACAGTACGAGGAAAATAAAGTTTTTTTTTTAACATTACAGCATGTAAACATGTTCTAGTAGAAACACAAAATACAAGTATGAACCTGAAAATGAGCACAATATGGGACCTTTAAACGTCCCTATGCGGACATTTGTAGCAATCAATTTTCCCATGTATTTGTCTTAACCCAAAATAACCCCAAAAAACAAAACAAAACAAACTCCATTACCATTGTGGCCTAGCTGTAAAACCTTATCAAATGCCTTGTCATCAGTAATCACTGTAGTTTTCTGGGATAAATGACGTTTACTGGTTAATGACCTCATTTGATTTAGATATACCTCACAGCTACAGACTCTACTGATTAAGTACTGTTTGCTTAAACTGGCAGAAAGCAAAATACAGGGGTTATATTTTGGGGGAACTTAATTAAACACAGAACTGTATACCTTGTCCCTGCAGGATTGTGACACCCCACCTCCCCATGGTGTCATTTGGGATTTTATGAAGCTTGTGGGTGGGGTCAGGAGGCACGGGTTGGGCTATATAAGTGTGTGCATGTGTGTGTGGAGGTACTAGACTACACCTACTCTTTTAGTTTTACTCTCCCCCTTTTAACGTGATTAATGTCAATGACGTGCAATTTGTTTTAAGTGTTTTCGTCAGCTTAATGTCCTTTTAGCTGTGGACTCAGAGACTAAATAGCATCAGGTTTAGTAACCAGAGAAGGAGAGAGGAGAAGCCGCTGGCCGAGTAAAGGAACACATTGTATTTCTCACTGTATTTTTTTTCCCCCTACAACTCCTTTTGTTTTCGTTTCGGAGTCACACTGAGTCAGCAGCTTTTTGTGGTGGATGTCAGGGGAGAGAGCGGTGGCTTGGGCCACGTGGACATGAAATGATCTGTTTTTCATGGATTTTGTGTAATTGATATGATTTGTGCTCGGTGGTAATTTGAGACCCGAGGCGATGCTGCTGGTGGGAGGGTGGGGGTGGGCAGTGGATAGCATAAGAGATGTCAGAAAAGTGAGGGTTTCCAGGGTTAGGAGATCGGCGGAGGAGGAGGAGTTTTTTGCTGGCAGGGTGCACTTAAGCATGTGCCATGTTTTGTCCTCTGCCACTACCTGTCAGCAGATACACCTTTTCAAATAGTTATCGTAAGGATTACAAACATCCCAATGATCAGAAGACAGAAATTTGCCTTAAACGTAGTCATTTGTTGGATGTTACAATTGCAATTACACTTACGTCAAAGTCTAAGGTAGGGTGTCCAACCTTTTTTTCCTCTGAGAGCTATTTCGAACAAATGAAAGTGGCTGAGAGCTACTTGTAGTACCAAGTGGTAGATCGCCAATAGCAGACATAATATCTGTCCTACTTGTGTGTCCTACCACCGCAGTCATCGCCTCTGTTACAATCCCACCATAGGTTACGGGCTTTTTGTAGGGATGCACCGATACCAGTATTGGGTATCGGGTCCGATACTGTGCTCATGTACTTGTACTCGTACTCGCAAAACGGCTCCGATACAACGACACCGATACCACTTCACGGCAGCGTCCTATCGCACACGCTCACGCTCCACCTCCCCGACGGTGCGGGAAAACAGATTCATGACGAGGTATAGAAGTCTAGTTTTCTCTCACAACAAAACTTGAATTACGATATGCTGAGAGGTTATAATGGAATTTTTACCCTATGATGCCAAAAAATTGTTGCCTACTGAAGCTTTAAGCGAGCCACTCAGAAAAGGGTGGCAAGCTACTTCTTGGAGACTCCTGGTCTAAGGCATCCTTTATGGTTCACCTTGAGAGTGCTCCCCCTTTAATTCTAGAAGCAGAAAAATAGATGCAACAGGATTTGCAATGCAATCATCATCAATCATGACAAAGGCGTACAGTTGTAATAACAGTAGGAGAGTAGTAAGTTTGGAATAGACATCATAACATGCTTCCAAACTCCCCTCTAGGTTGGGATTCTTCCTACAGTATCTAAAAGAGGATCCATGTCCCCGAATGCACTTTCCAGTTCTACTTTGCTGAGTTGGAGGTTAATGTTGCCCACCTTAATAAGTGATGTTGATTTATTGCCTTTAAACTAGTTGTATTTCGGTTCTTTGCGTGACCCACTTAGAATTCTCCCCTGCTTCCCTACCTCCACCTCCTCCTCCTCTTCTTTTTCCCTGTCCCTCTATCTCTAACAATTCTGCGCCCCCAGCACCCTCCTCCCCCCTTTATCAGCAAAATTACCCTGTCGGGCTTGCTGTGGAATTAGTCATTTTCTACATGACATGACCTCGTCTGTGGTGGCGCTGAGATAGGGATCTATTTTTGTGAGGTATCAGCGCCCCGGGGAGGCTTCAGAGGGTGAGGATCCTATACGTAGTGAGGGGTGAGGCCAGGCCACGATCATGGATTATCATGATTTACGGCCGTGCTGAGAGAGGGAAAAAAAAGAGTGAGAGAGAGAGAAAGAGAGAGAAAATGAGAGGGAGGGGAGGAGAAGGAGTTTCTGGATGACATCATCATAGCAGAGCACGGAAAAAAGAGAATAAAAGTTTCACCTATAAGACAAAATCTTCCACCGTATAGGGAATAACCATCACAGCCCCCCCGCCAGTGGAACACACATGCATACACACACCGCAGACGCTCCTGCATTCTGCTATGCAGCACTACATCGCAAATGCTATGTTGTTCTTTCTCTCCACCTTCAACCCACCCATCTTTCTTTTTTGCATTGATTTGCTGACAGCACTGAAATGAAAAATACCTTAGTTTGCAGCAACAAAAAAGAAAAAGCACGTCAACTTTGGGAGATATTGGGACACAGGGGGGTCTGAGAAATGGACCCTCTGAGGTCAGAGAGTCCTTTGCTGTGGATGACACTTTTGATCGTGCACACTATTATCCAAGTCTGGGGGTCACACCGGTGCTGTAAACAAAACCCTTCTCCACCTGCTGGCTTGAGTAGACTCATAATACTGTACACTGCCGCTCCTACGCCTAACCCACACGCACACTATATGAAGACACAGCCATACAGCACAGGGACAGAGTCATGTGAACTTATTATATCATTTTCATGTTCAAGTACAGTATATGCCTGGACACAAATGTTTTCTGTTTCATTTCAATGAAGAGCCCAGTGGGAGAACAAGATGGAATTCCACACATTCTGCAAAGACATTTGAGAACATGGCGCTCTTCACCTCTATCTCTCTCTTTCTCTTGCTCTCACTTCCCCCCCTCACACCTCCTGGGGTCATGATTTAGTTATGAAAAACGTTTTTTTTTATCAAGTTTTATCTTGTAAAAATCAGCTTTGTGCTGAGGTGGGAAAAGGTCAGTGTAAATCAAAGAAGGATTGACAATGAAAGCCTCCATGTGAGCCTTTTTGATAGCCCCTATGTCTCGCTGTAAGGTGTGTGTGTGTGTGTGTGTGTGTGTGTGTGTGTGTGTGTGTGTGTGTGTGTGTGTGTGTGTGTGTGTGTGTGTGTGTGTGTGTGTGTGTGTGCGGCCAGAAAATGGCCAGCGACTTGTGTTAGGGTTAGAGTTATGTGGACTGAAAAGAACACAGTCTTGGCAAAGCTGTTTAAATGCTGCACATATGGGAAATAACCCAAACCACTGAGAGCGCCAGTATTTCTTAATTAATCACACCTCACCTCAACTTTTGTCTCATCTTTCAGAGTATAGTCTGCACGATGGGACTGAAATGGTATCCACACCCAGAATTGCTCCACTGCATCAAAGGATGTGAGGTAAGGACTCGACCTGAATTAGATTTTTTTGTTTTTGTCTTTGTTTTTGTGGAGTAATAGTCTCATCGATCATACGACACTTTAATACTTTAATCCTTCCACCTTCCTTGAACCCCAGACCAAACAAAGGGATGAGAAAATTTGTCTGATATAGGTTGCCAGATTGGAGTGTAGATGCTTACAGTGGCCAATATTCCAGTTTGTTCCACTTTTTATGGTGAATATACATACTCAAACAACCGTGAAAATATCAAAAACAAATGAATCTCAGTCTCAATAGCCTCCAAGTGTAGTTTCATAAAGTTTTATTCACTTTGCTTGGCCAGTGGGCAACCTAAGGGTCTGAAAAGTGAAGCCAATGCCAAGTGTCTTAAACTTGCATTTTCTAATAGCCAGCAGGGGGCGACTCCTCTGGTTGCAAAAAGAAGTCAGATTGTATAGAAGTCTATGAGAAAATGAGCCTACTTCTCACTTGATTTATTACCTCAGTAAACATTGTAAACATGAGTTTATGGTCTCAATCACTAGATTTAAGTCTTCTTCAATACAGCATGATGTTCATTTAGTAAATTATGGTCCCATTTAGAGTCCAATAGACCATAATGTAGGGGATGCTTTGGGACGTGGCCACACACTTGTGATTGACAGGCCGCTATTACGGCGTTGTAAAGCCTGGGAGTTGTCTATGTTTTCGTTAACCCTTTCACAGTGTGTGTTGTACTTAGCTCCACCCTCTCGCGTCACTTCTGGTTACAAAAAAACAAGATGGCCACTGCCAAAATGCCAAACTTGAGGCTTCAAAACAGCAATGGCTCAATTAGCTGACACTTATTAGCTTGTTGTAATCTGATGTAATTACCTCTTAAATACGTCATGATTTCCTCTAAAAAAAAAAAAAAATGGTGCATTCACATGTGAAGACAACACATGTGAACAAATTCCACTTCACATCAATTGGATAACCTGATTGGTAACCCAAGTGGAGAGGGGAGGGGCCAACACAATAAATCACCTTATTGGAGTGTTTTGTGAAGTGAATAGTTTATGGTGTCCTCAGTTTTTAATTTACGGGTCTGGCCCACTAAGGGCTTAAAAAGTCACAATGAAAGATGAGGGAAATTTAATGTATGAGATTCATCAGCAAATTTATCCAGAGACCTCTAAAATGCCTTGAAATGCTCAAGAGGAAAATACCGCTAGAACAAAAAGGCGTCTTTTGTAATTTACCTTTTAACCATTATCAACCACTTTTCCTCATTCGGTGTTTTTCACTAATTACACGGTCTCTCTGATCTCTCTGGTATAGCCTTTCATGGGAGACAACTACTGTGATTCGGTCAACAACAGAGCCTTCTGCAACTATGACGGAGGCGACTGCTGCCAATCCACTGTCAAGACCAAGAAGGTTAGTGGCATGCTTGTACCTCGGAGTAAACCCTCACCCTTTCAGACGAAAGAGATGATGCTGGATTTGGTCCCGGTCACACTGATCAACAGTCAGTGTTTGTTCCCCAACTCTGGAGTCACACAAAGCTTAGGGATAAATCCCGCCTCCCACATGAGATCGTTTTTCCCTGTTCCCTGTGCCCAACCCACTTGGGCTTCTTCATTTTCTCACTGCCATGCATCCAGTGGAGGTTACCATTATCAAGCTTTTAACATTTATAAAAGATCATTTTGACCTACTCAAGGTAAGTATAATGGAAACTACAACTAAATATGCTGTTGAAGGATGTGATATTTCACTTCTTGGAACATCTCTAAACAGATTCTTCCTTCCTTTGCTTTGTGTCCAACCTTAGATTACTGGTAGACAGATTACTGATACCACATCCAAGACAGTGGGAGTTTTCAGACTTCATCAGTAGTCTTTGTTTTTCTGTGATATTCAGTTTCCTAATGTGTAAAACGTCTAGATTTGTCTTTGTGTGCCTCTCTTTGTGGGAAGTTACCCACTACCCAAAATGTGAGCAGTAATTTTAATTTACAGATAGTAAAGATCATGATTATAAGAACTTGGCCTATAATTTACCTGTTCTTCTTCTGATTAATAGAGACTCAAATCTGTCAACACCCAATCAGCTGTGTTGTATTCCAGCAGTAAGCTGAGCATAACAAAAAGTTTGGTCATCCTTGTGGTACTAACTCTCTTAATTCAGGGAGGTGCTTTGTCTGGCTCTTTCCAGCCAGCTGCTGGCAAAGGAACTGATTGGAAGTGTATTGTAGCTTCTGTGCAGCAGCATCTGCTTCTCTGGCCTGGCCTGTTTCTGTGAATCTGGCGAGGGACTTTAGTTGTATTCCTGGCATATCCATCTGTATGTCTGGCTGGACTTATATTGCAGTCTATGTGTCTCACTGGCTATGTCAGTGCGTCTGACTGGAGAGCCTCTTCATTTCCTTTCTGGGGGAAAACGGATGTACAAGGGGACATCTCGCCATCTTCCACAGTACAATCAAAGTTCCCATGATTGCTTCCGGTCCACCTTCACACAATTTTTTCATGGACGTTTTGGGTCCATGGCCATGAGGATGGAAATAATCATGTTTCTTTCCTGGCGAACAACAAGACAGCTTATTTGATGTTTATTATTTGTTCCTTTTTTTAAACCTTTGTCTATAAAGACATTGGCAATAGAATGACCAAGACATGGCCTTCGCTGGAGGAACCAGATTTTCAAACAACACAGTTGCATCATTTTTAAATGGTCACATCCACTTTGTTCAATATCAGTGAGAAGCATCCAGTTGTACCTCCAAGTACCCTAGAGGGAGAGGTGTCACAGGGTTCAAAATACTCTTTTTCTGTGTACATGCACTGGTGCATGGCACAAAATTACATGCAGCAATTCTTTTTACCTGCACCAAAAATGTATTACTGCAGCGTTTGGTGTATTTGTCCTTCTTTCTCTGTACTTCCGCCACCGTGCAAAAGTTTCCAAGTACGCGATTGCAGCAAGAGTCCGATGTTTTCCGATCTAAAAAAATTTCGTCACATTTGTGTGACCAGGGTTCGCTGAGCTTTTTTAACCCAAACCACGATCTGTGCCTAAGCCTAACCAAGTACCTTTTTTGCCTAAACTTAACCAAATAGTTTTGGTGCGTAAGTACACCTACGTAGGAAGTTTATTTTGAAAAGCGACTGTATGCATGTAACGAGCAGAAACTCTACCTTGCCTGTGAACGCAGGAGTTTATTTTGAAAAGACACTCTGCGTGTAATGAGCGGAAACCGACACACCGACCCTGATGTGTCCAAGTGTGAGTGTCATAGTTTGACGCGTAGGGCCATTGACCAAGCGTCAATATTTGATGAGTTGGGAATGGAACATGTTTGTTTCAGCAGAAATCCATTTAGCTTCCCAACAATCCCATTATGGAAACGGTTTTATCAAATCAGGACTTCTTAGTAGTTCTGGGCAAATCAAGTTTAAGAGAGGAACTACTCTTCATATACTTTTTGCAGTGTGCTACTGAGCTATGAACATTTATAACCCACCTCCATCTAGAAAGTGGTCCAGAGGTCCATGATTTCTTTTTTGTCCGTTATTCATGACTCCAGTGTCAGATGTAAGGTATTGTATCCTAAGTTCAATAGCAGCAGGAAAGTCGGCGAGCAGCCCGCTGGGAAGTGACCTCACTCCCGAAGTGGTTTCGCTGCTGTTGATTGACGCTATCTCATCTTTACATCTTTTGGCCCCAACCCAGTGCAGGGGCTCAGCCAGAACTTGCATAACTCACTTTTACTGACAGATCCCAATGGGAGGATAGCATCCATTGAATTACTGCAGCAACAAGAGGTTGAGCTGGGTGAGAGGAGAGCTGTTGGTCTTGTTAGAGTTGAGATTTTGTTATGTTGCACATCAAAGGAGGGTATGGTCAGTTTAACTGAACATGTTGGGGTGTCAAGTAAGAAATCTTTTCAGCATTTAACACTAACTTTTTTTCCCCAAGGAGCACATGTGCTCCAAGTTTGAAAATTTAGGAGTGCATAAAGAACTTTAGGGGCGCAATGAACATTTATCAAATGTGTTTTCCCTTAATAAAGGGTTGCAAGGAGATATTTACTGCTTCAAAATGTATTGTTTAATAGTTATGCAAGTATTTATACTTTAAACTGCCTTAAACTATATAAGATTCAAGGTTCATTTATTGGCATTGTACAGCACAAGGTTGCGCAATGAAATGCAGGTGTAGGCCCTTTATGTTTCACAAGAGGAACAGGAAACAAAACAAAAACAGTAGTGCATTCCTGTTGTGCATTTTTTTTAATTTGCGTCAGGAGGAATATAAAAAGCAGCCTTTTTAAATTTAATCCTGTGAAAACATATTTTCTTCTAGCCCCAGGGAGAGAGAAAGAGAGAGAGACAGACCGTGCGAGTACGGACAGAAAGTGTAGATGTGATTCAAAAACTTTCTTTGATCATAAGAATGTTACTGTACAATTCTCTGGTTTATCAGTGAAGCATTAGAACTACACTGCAGACTGAAGTCTCTACTAACAGGTCCAAACAGAGTGACAGCTGACTCATATGAACGGGTCCTGCTTTTCGCATGGACATGAGCTGATACGGAATGGTGACTAGTAAACGCTTGGATCTTTTATACTCCGTGCGGGTTTCTCCTCGCGGCAAACTAATATTCTCCCAAATTGTAGGGGGCAGTGTATCGAAAAATCACGTGTACAGCATGGTTCCTTTCCGCCCATCCGTGTCCGCGTAGTGTGAAAATGTTGGATTTGCATGGATAGGCAAAAAACCTGCCACACGGGACCCCCTGCAAAGGGGCATGTCCGATGGTGTGATGTTACTTTGTCCGTGTGGACACTCGTGACCCTTCCGGATGTGTCAAACATAAATCAGGCATCTCATACGTCTCTTGTATGAAATGTCTCCTCACCATGCTGCTTTTTTATAAACTGTGATAGTCTGGTCATGAGCCATCACACTCCCTCTTCTACTACTATTTTTGAAGGGAAAGTTTGTTAATTTTCTCTCTCTCCGTCCCCTGCTGGGGCTCAGCCTTCCAGCTGCTGTCAATCAAACACGGACACACCACTCCAGTGGCCGAGAGGAAAAAGTAGAATTTCTTTCTATTTTTCTTCCTTTGAATAATAAAAAAAAGTATACAATAAATTAAAAAAACCTGTTGACATTATTTTTTACTGCATTAAGGGATGACTAAATGTGATTTCAGTGGGTCTTAAATCCTTAGAGGAATCTGGCCCAGGTTTACTGCTGCTGTCTTCCCGAGCCAAGGATGCTACATGCCGATGGTCAATAGTAGTGTCTGCAAAACAGGTGTTCGCAGTTCGCTGAAATAATAACTAAAGGCAAATGGAGGATCAAATTACCTTTTTGGCACTAACTTCTGTCACGCCAGCAAAGACGGATGGGGTGAAGAGCATTTATATTCCATCTACAGTATGATACAGTAAGTATCATACTGTGGCAGCCCAGCCAGAACTCTAGGCTCCACATTTTACATGAAGGCATTTTGCCCTAGCATTTTTTGAAGAAAGCAGTCTGTGCCTGGTGTTTTCCACTAGTAGGTCCCCTGGAAACTATTTTGAAAGATACGAAAAATTGCTCCGAAATAACCAATCATAATTTGATTTATCGGCTGCCAGGAGCGAGAGGAAAGTAACTGTGGGTGAGAAACAAAAAGGAAACACTGAGGTATTAAGCTGATGTGTGAAATTGATACGGGAACAGAGGAAAGCCAGATGTTTAATCCCTTTTGCTTGTTAGTTTGTGAGCCCATTGCCTAATTGATGGTGCTTGCTTGCACAAACATGTTGCTTAATAACTTGGCTAACATAAACACACATGAATAAAACTCAAATTAACCTGAATGTCAGTTTGAGATGATTAGCCTGACAACCTTTTCTGACAAACTTCATTTTGTGGTTTTATTACTTCTATATTTTTTCGTCCACATTTAAATCTCCTCCACGTTTTGGTACTTGTGTTTAGTTAGGCATTTGGATTCAGTTGTTTATTGCTGTTGGGCAAAGCGTTTCCTCATAGTCATCCCTATTTGATCAGCTCAGTCAAAACAGAAAGAGGGTATTTTGCACCTGATTCTGATTTTCCACCAAACAGAACACATGCGTGGCAGGCGGCCACGGATGGAGTTGCATAAAACCCTCTAAAAACAAAACAAAATGACACAATATATAAAAAAAGGAATCTGTAACTCATTTATGAGCCGCTGAATAACACACTTGCGAATGCCAGAGATCGGCAATGTTTTCCTCTTTAGCGGGAATTCTCTTCTCTCTACCACAAGTGACACAACTTCGTACCGACTTTTGTAATTGTTCCTGAACACAGATTCTGTTGTCACTGTAGAGGTCAGTTGATGTCAACTATGAACTACAGTATATCTGTTATTGCTGGTCCTAGCAATTATTTTATATGCAGACAAATACTATATTGTGTTCTCACAGTGAATTTAATAGGCCTTCTCAACCACAGCAAACATAGAATGCAAAAGTGGACTTTTTTTTTCTGGGTGGCTGTAAAGGGATGGAAATCATCCCAAACAAATGCACTACTTAATCCTGTTAAGTAATGTTTGCTAAAAACTAGGGCTGTCAATCGATTAAAATATTTAGATTAGATTGTCCAGAGTTAATTGCAAATTAATTGCACATTTTTTATCTGTTTAAAACTTAAAGGGAGATTTGTCAAGTATTTGATACTCTTATAAACATTGGCAAATATGCTTTCCTCATGCAAATGTATGTATATATTTATTATTGGAAATTAATTAACAACACAAAACAATGATAAATATTGTCCAGAAACCCTCACAGGTACTGCATTTAGCAAGCTAGCATGGCATGGTTGGTATCAATGAATTCCTTAGGTTATAGTTTCATATGATGCCAGTATCTTCACTCTAGCTTTAAAACCGAGCCCGCTACAACCTAGAAATTGCAAGTGGCGTTAATGCATTAAAGAAATTAGTGGCTTTAAAACAGATTTGCTTTAATGCGTCAGTATCGCGTTAACTTTGGCAGCCCAACTAAAAACTTAAGATGAGTTTGAGACCCCCTATTCACAATACATGTACCGAGTATTTCATTATAAAGACATGTTTCTGTTGTTTAGCCACCCTCGCTGATGTAAATGGAGTGGAGAAAAAATGATTTGAATGACTCAACATCACCCAGAATGACCACACAGTTGAATCAACACCTCTCTAAAATTGTTTCAACAAAAATCCAACATTATAAATGTCATGATGCTAGGATTTATTGCAGGCATGTGGTATAAGACTGCAATAGTTTTAGCTAGGTGTACCTAATAAACTGAGTACATGTCAAGTAACAGTACTTAAGAAGGATAAACCACCCATGTACCAA
Organism: Helicolenus hilgendorfi; assembly: GCA_916700815.1. Lineage (NCBI taxonomy): Eukaryota > Metazoa > Chordata > Actinopteri > Perciformes > Sebastidae > Helicolenus > Helicolenus hilgendorfi. The sequence continues at coordinate 4,373 of CAKALG010015000.1, read as the reverse complement.
CTCTCTCCTTATTTCCCTCTCTCGCTCTCATTCTCATTCAGTCTTTCTCCTCCTCATTCACTGTGAGATATTCATTCACAGTCTCTACTTCTCACACTGTCTCTCACACACACAAACATACAGCACGTGCACAGACACACCAGCCACTGGTTTGTTATGCACAAGAGGTCTGGTGACTCAGTGGGAGTCTTGCTCAGTGTTGGTGTCCCCAGCGTGTTCTGACACAGCACATGAGAACAGTGATATGATGTGATCCACGCACAGAGACACACCTCTCGTTTGTTCCTCTGCCAAAACCTTTTACATCTACCGTTTCCCTCCGATCTGCGGTGATAAGGTGAAGGGAAAAGAACAGAAATGTTATAACAGACTTTCATTCGCCCTCATCATCCAGAGTCATACATCCTTTTGTCTTTTTAGTCCATCTAAAGAGTCTAAAAGGTTAAAAAGAAATCCTAATATGCCTCATGTTCGCTCTGTGACCTAAACAGACTGTTTATACCAATATTATGTCTCCAGTTAACTGATGGAGAGATACATCATACTGATGAAAACATCTGCTCACTCCTCCTTAGTAGAAGAGGCTTTAGCGACTTCTTAACAGCAGTTAAAGATGAGTTATTATTATGTTTCCCGACATCAAACGCCATCCCTCAAATCTGAAATGATTCAATGGTTTAATATGAAAAATCCTAATTTCTGGAATGTAATAAAATTTCTTCCAGATACAACAATTGGCCAATTTCTACTCTTTCCAAAAAATACTACTGTAGGTATTAGGTTATTATTACCTCTGCCAAGGCCAAAGGCCTAGGGAGGAGGCAATGTTTTCACCAGCATTGGTTTGTTGGTTTGTCTGTTAGCAGGATAACTCCGGGATGGATTTTAATTAATTTTTTTGGAGGTGTGGGGTGTGGCACAATGAACAATCCATTCGATTTTGGTGGCGATCCAGATCATGATCCGGCTTCGGGATTCGTTTTTTAATAACTCCGCTCAGCCTGTGCATTAACACCACAGACTTTAAGACATGCGCAGTGTAACTGATGACGCGTTCATGGCGCGTCACCCTGCCTCTTTCCTTCTGCCTACAGAGAGAGAGCGGGGGGTCGGGGAGAAGCTGTTGGGGGAGGGACCTGTAGATTCTGCGTTTTTTCACATTAAACTCTGTGAAATTACAGTTGAGTTCGACCAAAGGATCGGTACTCGGTATCAGCCGATACCCAAAACCAGGTAGCGCTATCGGTATTGGGACTGAAAAAGTTGGATCGTAGCATCCCTAGTTATTATCAATTATTAAAGCTTTCCAGGTTCCTTCTTCTCAGACTTTAATCCTGATAAGAGTCGAAAAACTGAGGAAAAAGGTGCAGTATTGTGTAAAGAAATGGAACTCAGTTGCTCATTTACTTTTACTCCCTTTCCCAGCAAACGCCGCTTCCGTCTTTTATTTTGGTAGAGATTTGTGTATTAAGGAGTTCTGGATGACTTGCTGTGTATTATTCCACCCCAGGAGCTTTGAAGGTGCAAGGACTGGCTGCACGTAAGGCCACCACAGGATCTCCCCTTAATAGTTGCAAGCTGTTGGCTGAGGTTGGAGAGGCAGCGAGGAGAGGGTATATGGAGTATGCCTTTCTGAGGATTGCCTGTGCGCAAGACCCTTTTTGTAGGTGCCCCCCCCCCCTCCTCCCCACCCCCTAGTTTGGAAGGAATTCCTTTCTTGGACGCTGGAAGCAGTACGCAGAGGGCACCGATTATATAGTTATACGGCTTGGCCTCGCTAAAACAACTTATTCTAAATGTGCCTGTAGGTTTTTCTGTCTGCGTTGGTGGTGGGGTCTTGGGCTGAGATCCTTCCTATTGTCCCTCACCCCTGTTTACAACTCTGTCTGGCGCATGCATGCTCAACACGTGACTTTCTATGTGTCACAGTTGATGTTTGTGTCAAAGCTGATGGACTGTGATGGCTACAGCTGACCACTTAACCTCTCCGTCTCTATTGGTGATTCACGTAGACGAAGCCCTTTCAAAATAACAGCGCAAATGTAATTTTCTTCTCTGGGTTTTTTGGCTCTTACCAGATTTACATTTATTTCTATATAATCCACACAAATCAAATTTCTAACAGATAGATAGATAGATAGAATAATATTTGTTTTTTTCTCAAATAATCTGCCTTAACATGTTCTACGTCAAATATTCACATAACAGGATGCCAAAAGCGCATGCCAGCAACAGCTCTTTATTTTTTAAACGTCTGAGGGCAGCTAAATTGACTTTATTTCCTGTTGCCAAGGCTCTGCCAGGGCAGTTAAAGGGGAGGAAGGGGCCGAGCCACAGATAGGAGCAGGCGCCTGCACGTACAGTAGGAGGGTTTCTTGGCTTCTTACTTTCTCTGTTTTTGTCAAGTCGCTGCAATGCGATGGTTATAGCAAATCGTTGAATGAGCAGCAGCATGCCATAGCTCCCTTTATTCCTAACTTTTCTGTATCTGTGTGTGGGGAGTAGGGTCTGAGAGTGAGGGGCGAAATGCATCTGAGAGGGAGGGGGAGGAAGTACAATGTGGAGGGACGAGCAGGGCAGTTACACACTGGGGGACACACACTCCCCACAGTTTTCAGGGGTTTTGGCCAACCCAGTCGGCAGAAAAAATGTTGGCATCGTGTGTTTCTGGAAACCACGGAATACACTGAATGTCGACGTTTCTGATCCAAAAACACATTTCATATCAGTCTCTTATGACGCTTGCAGAAACGCACAATGCAACATGGTTAACATTGTGAAACGATCATAGAATGATTTGTTTAGGTTTAGGTAGCAAAACTACTAGGTTATGGTTAAAAAAAACATCATGGTTTGTGTTAGAATAGTAACGCAACAACGTAACGCGACAATGTAACGTAACTACTGTAAATAAATAACCACTCTTAGCAGACTTTCTTACGCAGCGTTACATAACAAGCATAACAACCCTAAAGTCAATGTTTACTTTTGGTTTGACACGATACACAAACAGCAGTGTCCTGGTGAAAATCCTGTGTTTGTTTGACCCATCCACCGCCTCTCCCACCCACCCTTTGTGGACTTTTCTCACTTGTTATACTCATTATTATACCACGTAACTTTCAATAACGGTGGCTCGATATACTGCGCCACTTGCTCTGCAAATTGCTCATTGTACTACGTCACTTGCTCTAGCCAAATGTAAAAACCATGGATGTACAAAGAGAACTGGATACAGCGTTGGAGGACGGCCAAAAATGCTCCACTGCCGAGTGATAAAAACAGACAGATCTCCCGGCGATCTTCCGCATCCATTGGGCCAGTTGCGCAGTAGCGTTTCCTTTAACCCCATCTTCCAGGCCTCAGTCCAGCCTCGGTCTGGGGCTCATTCACATGAACGGAGGAAGGAAAATAACTGTGGATTCAGCTATTGGTGCATGTTACAACTTTTATTCAAGTGTTGGTACTGGGAAGTTGATTTACCTCACAAAAAAGTATCCTCTGATTTACAGACGTCTCTTTCCCAATGTAAGTCTATGGGAAAAAGTATTTTTGGGCCGAATGACATCACGTGACGGACACGGATGTTGTAATTCCACCGTTTGGCCACCATGAAAATTTGCTTCAAAGCCCGCTGCTCTCCCTGGGGGCTTGATTATACCCCGCAAATTTCAATAACGTTAGCTCGACAGGCTGCGTCACTTGCTCTGCGCCAAATGCAAAAACTTCCACATTCAACCTATCCGTGGTTTGCAGAAACGTACAATGCCAACATTTTGTCCATGACGACCGGGCTGTTTTGGCTGTTTTGTTGATGCCAAGTGCTCACACCTATTTTGCCAAACTCATTTATGTGTTCTTTTACTCTTTTCCGTCCTAAACATAGCCATTAAAACTCTCTTTTCTTGCTGTGTTTCTTTCTGTTGCTCTCATTCAGAGAGCAACATAAATCTGTTCAAATGTTACATACATTTTAGATGGATAAATATATATAGATTTATATGAAAAAGTCCCTTAGAAAAAACACTGTTGTACTGCATTCCCTAAAATGTTTCCTAATCTATTTTGAAGGCTGTCAAAACGTTCAAATTCACTCTAACAACAACTGTTACTTGCTAATGAAGAGTGTGTTATGCATCCGTCGATCAGCCAGATCCCTTTTCCCCATGGCCTATGCTTCTTACACACCTTCTTCCCTTTAAGCACAGGCTGACACGCACATACTGCACACACATAAATGAGAGGAACTCTGTGTTATTTTGACCTGTTCCTGAGATGGAAGGATGGGGCTCTGACAAGGTCTGCGTTCTTCAGAAGGGCTTTCATGTTGCTGTTAGTGGGTGTCCTCCCCCAGCCCTCCTCCAAGCCCTGGG
>CAKALG010014998.1:0-39952 GCA_916700815.1 Helicolenus hilgendorfi | reverse complement strand
TAGTAGTATAGTAGTATTCATTTTATGTTATTTATTTTTTTCTCACAAAGTTATGACTTTATTCTCGGAATATTACAACTGCTTTTTCTAGTAATATTACAACTTTTTTTCTCGTACAGTTATGAGTTTATTCTCGTAATATTATGACTTTTTCTTGTAAAGCTATGACTTTATTCTTGTAATATTACGACCTTTTTTTCTCGTAAAGTTATGACTTTATTCTCATAATATTACGACTTTTTCTCGTAAAGTTGTAACTTTATTCTCGAAATCTCAATTTTTTTCTCCTTAATGTGGCCCCATACCCCACTGCAAATGTTTTGCGGCTTCAGACAGATTTCTTTTTGCCTAAAATCGCTCTTTTGATAGCAAAGGTTGCCGACCCCTGAGCAAGGGGGTCCGGGTAATGCCCCCCGGAGAAACATTTTGGCCATAAATGCCCAAATTTGGTTCCTCTGGCACATCATAATGCCACTATTCCATCATATACACTGATCTTAATTATTAATTATTATATTTTAATGAGTTTGCCTGCCTGATTGTAAACATGTAGTGAATTATTGTGAAGTACAATTAGGCTTCTTGTGCATTTTATCCCACACAGTCTGTAAACAGCTTAGAATATTTAAAACCACGTCTATTATGTTGTAATTAAGAATCATTAGACTTAGACTTTTGACTATGAAATTACACATAATTTGGGACAATTAGGCTGGCTAAATAATTATTTTACTATTTACACATATCACAGCCTTTGTCCGAACATTTAATACTTCTGGAAAAGTTTGCCCTTTAAAATCATGTTCTGTAAATCAAATCGCTGTTATGAACGCACTTATGACTCGACCTGAGAACCTGATATGGAGAGGGCAGAGAAGAGTACCGGCAGCTTGTGAGAAGTGCTGGTGGGCAAGGAAAAGTCATGGTAAACCAAAGAGTAAAAATGTAGAAGTGCCTGTGCTGAATAGCCAGCGGCCCACTTTGAGCAGGGACACAACCTCTCAGCTGAGTGTGCATGCTCACACACATTCGTAACCTATAGAGCATGTGGGGGCGGGATTGATAGGCTACAGAAAGATCTCAGTCATCATCAGCCCAGTGTCAATGTAGAAAAAACGTACCTGTTTTATGGGCCAGATAGACAAAGAAAAAAAAGACGGTTGTGTTTTCTAAAATTCTCTAAAATTAAAAAATACATAAAGGATATAATTGGAATTTCAATATGTCTATATATCTTAATGAACATTGCATTTTTCTCTGTCCTGAGGCAACATAGGTCTCCCACGAAGATGCTGATTATGTTTCATCATAGACTGAATTCTTGTATATAATTATCCATTAATTGGCCAGCTAATTAGTGCTTGGGTTTGAGTGGTTGACCTTTCCAGGGCAACTGCTATTAACAATGTGTTACTGTAATAACATTTAGACAATGTAAGCATGATTTCTAAGAGAAAAGTGCAGTATGTTGACTGGTGCAGGTTTCAAGAGAAATATTATGTTTAGCCACCTAAAGCACTTGTCTGGTGTCAAAGTTCTGTGCGTCATGCACCCTCCCAATCATCTATCAAGTACCCCTTTTCTTACAGACCCCTTCCTGCTTTGCAAGAAAATGTTGCCAGTAAGACTGTAATCTAGGTGTCATTTTACTCCATAGCATGTTAGGAAGTGCAAATTAATTTTTCATATGTTACATGTAATTTGTAGGAGACTGGGTGTTACAGGTGACAAGACTCTGCATAAAATTATACCTTTCCCTAAATAAATTTGTAAGTTGTCAAAGCCAGCAACATAAACACCGAAAAGCTGCGAGCCAGACACCACTCCAGCGTGTCTGAAAATGTTGTGTTCAGTCATGTTTGAAGTTGTAGATTAAAGTCCCTAAAAAGAAAAGAAGCCTTTTTCTTCGATATAGCACATCTAATTAAAAGTTCACACTGCGATCATTTCCTCGAGATAAAAAAAGAAAGAAGGGGGAAAAAAACTCCCCAGACCTGCTGTAGTACACTGTGATGAAATATCACTTTGACCAATATCACACTATAATAAAAAGTGTGCATTTACAAGCCTCACAGCTGCTCCCCGTTGCCTTTTTTTTTTTTCTTTACAAACAGTAGTAGCCACACACCATACTGTATGTGTGAAACTTAATTTGACTGAATTATTATACAGTTAAACATGTTGCACCTCTTTATATTTTTAATGGGCCATTACACCAGCAGAAAATACACACTTTTTACACGTTTGCAAGGCAGATGTTTCGCCATTGGTAGATTTGCTTTCTGTGTTGTAGAAAAAAAGAAAACAGATTTTAAGATACATACAAGTTGTTTTCCAGTCTGTTCTCATCAAATGGTGTATGGAAGAGAAGGCAATTTGTAAGTCATTGCCGTTGTTGTATTTTGGCGTGTCAAGTGTACACCATATAGTCTGTACTGACTGCAATATAAACACATCTGCATAAATATGCGTGGCGTGACACCAAAAGCCTAAAATGTGCTATCATTACACGCTGAATGTCCTTAAAATGTTGTGCTATTTGTGCGCCTTTCCATGAGATCAAGCTGAGTTTTCAGACACTGGCACGTCCTTCTGAGTCAACACACATTGTACAGTAAACCCAAGGCCATCTGGGTTTGTCTTCAAAAGAGCAAAGTAGTATACATTTATTCAGGATTGCAAAACCCAAACCCCCAATTGTGTAAACTTTAAGTCCTCATGAAGCATATTGGACACTGCGACTTCAAAACCACACACGTTCTGGCCTGACTCAAGCCTTAAACTGTTGCCTTTTACTGGGATAGAGTATGATTTGAAGCACTTTGGTCGGTCGGTCCACCACTTTGGTCCAGACTGAAATATCTCAGCAACTATTGGATGGATTGCCATGAAATCTGGTACAGATCCATAGTGGCCAGACGATGAGTCCTTAAGACTTTGGTGATCCCCTCCTGACCTTTCCTGGATTGCCATTACAAGTATCCATGTCATCTGCTGAACTGTTGTACTTCAACATTGATTACTGCAACACTGTATTTTGTCTTCTTTGGCAGCAATACATCAGAAAAATGACTATATAAAATTATAGTTACAGAAATATGTGTAGCTAGTGAAGACATATGTTTGTGGTTGACCTGATTTTCTGACTTCCCTCACTGTATAGGGTTGTATGAGCACCATTCTTGAAAAACAACAGATGCTCAGCAATTACTGTTCTTCCTTCACATATAGAGGATCCTGGTTACAAACACTTTGTGGCAGAATGTCAACTTCCACTTCCATATTTACAGCTGTAGCTTTCTCTTCCATACTAACAGCTCCTTGAGCAAACCACATGTACACGTCAAGCTTTTTTCTGAACGTGGATCTGGTATCAACACTCGCTCTAAAATTGTCAACATTAAAGTTGCAGCTTTCGTTTCATCTTCTCTTCTTCCAGTTTGCAACCCCTCAATTGCTCTTCCGAATGATACACAACCTCCCTAAGAAATGTGAACAGCCTGGTAGGCGTGAAACAGTTTGTGGGGTTTATGATTGTTTTGCAAAAATCCAAAAGAGAGGTGGCACCTAATCAAAACTCTTTGGATGTGAGTTCCTTAGAACATCATAAACTCGCCCATTAAAACCTTTCAATTTACATGCACTTGCCCCCACATGGTCAAGTAAAGGCAGGCAACAGTGACTGGAATCAAAGGTCAAGTTATCTTGTAAATGAAGCATCTTCAATCTGCTGTTTTTGCATTCCTCGTGTCGGCAGGCCAGTAGTTTACTGTACCCCCATGATTGGTTTCATTAATGATTTTATTTCAGAGTTGCTGGTTTTAATGATGCATGTGATGAGTTGACAGGAGTACAAATGTGTCCGGTCAGCAATCATCTAAAAGTATTTGCTGCCAGATGAATTTGGAGAAGTTCAGTAGTGCCAGTGAAGCAAAGAGCTCATATGACCTAGTGGAGGTACTTAGAGTAGCAGTGGACTGCTGCTTAAAATCCATTTTCTTCAAGAAAATTGAAAATCAATAATACAGAGAAGGTATTTCATGTGTATCCCCTATTCATTCACTTCACCACTGACCAAAAATAATATTATATTGACACCTGCGTTAGTGTGCAAAACAGATGGCATACGCTGCTGACTGCCTTCCCTCCGTTCAGTCACACAACAGCGTTGTACATGCTATGTATAGCCAACAACAGATGTAATGCTAATCTGTGTGTGCAGCCACAAATAATTGATCCTCTAAAGAACAGGTGTCCTCCGACAGCTGCACGTTTGAATGTGTCAGGACAAAACTGTGGGAGGCGCAGCGAGGCTATGAAGTCTATAAACTCTAAAAGAAAAATATTAAAAAGAGGAAAAATTATATTAGAATAGAATAACAAGAATATCAGACTAAGGTATGCTGTTTTCACATTCCTCTGCTGAAGGAAAACAAGTTTGCAGTTAATACAAGTGTGATATGAGAACCTCCAGTGCACATGCAGTACATTGACCATTGTCTTTTCAGTGGAGTAGGAGACACGAAATATATTCACAGAATTTGTTAATTATTTTTTTAACAAGAGAGAGAAGAAGTAGATTTGGTAGTTTAGTGTAAATTAAGTATTTGTATGTGTTAAAACTAGGACTGTCAATTGATTAAAATATTGAATCTCGATTTATCACATGGTTGTCCATAGTTAAATCATGACTAAATGCAAATTAATCACACTTTTTATCTGTTCAAAATGTACTTTAAAGGGAGATTTGTCAAGTATGTAATACTCTTGTGAACATGGGAGTGGGCAAATATGTTTTCTTTATGCAAATGGATGTATATATCTATTACTGGAAATCAATTAACAATACAAAACAATGACAAATATTGTCCAGAAACCCTCGCAGGTACTGCATTTAGCATAAAAATATGCTCAAGTTATAACATGGCAAACTCGAGCCAAACAGGAAACAACAGCTGTCAGTGTGTCAGTGTGCTGACTTGACTATGACTGGCCCAAACTGCATGTGATTATCATAAAATTGGCATGTATGTAATGGGGAGACTCGTGGGTACCCATAGAACCCATTTTCATTCACATATCTTGAGGTCGTAGGTCAAGAGACCCCTTTGAAAATGGCCAGGACAGTTTTTCCTCATCAAGGCCAGTACATGGTTTGTACCAATGGATTCCTTAGGTTTTTCTAGTTCCATATGATGCCAGTGAATTCACTCTAGCTTTAAAACTGAGCCTGCTACAACCTAAAAATGTCAAGTTGCATTAAGGCATTAACGAAATTAGTGCCATTAAAACAAATTTGCGTTAACGTGTCATTATCACATTAACTTTGACCACCCTATTGATAATACTTTGTGAAGTGTTGTTATACTGTGGTATTGCTATGTTAGTTAATGATTTGATCTGACTTATACCACTGGGTAGCTCTATCTGCCTAATCCACCATCAATATAGTCACATGGACAAGTGAAAAGTAAATAGACTTAAAAAATAGTCAGGGTGTTAAAGCCCCAAGCAGCAAGGATTCTTGGGGTGTAACACATTAGAGAAAATGAAAACATCTGCGTCCATACAAGGCGGGCAGGGCTAAATGAATGGTTTGATATGTGTGAAAATTATAAGAATGATACACTACGGCTGTCACAGCCACCATATCTCAATCCAATGGGAGATTTTGGACTGACGCTCTCCACTAGCTTTGTCAAAATACCAAATGAGGATAAATCTTTTGGAAGAATATTAGTGTGCAATCCCTCCAGTAGAGCAGCATGCCAAACAAGAGTACAAGATAGGTTTTAGAGAGACAAATGCAATGTATTAATTCACATAATGCCTAAGATGACATAGTACCTACTGTGCAAAATGTCAAAAATGCTAATCACACTTACTCTACACTGTATAATATGTGCTGTGCATGCAAGCAATCCTTTGCGAGTGATTTGAAACACAAAGTATTGTGTGATACTGGAGTTGTCATTGTGTTTGCTGATGCAGAAATGATCCCTCTTTCACAGTCAGAATTCTGCTAGACTCTTTGATCCATAACCTGTGATTGATCATGGCACTTTAACCCAGAGGGCCCCGCTGTGTCCCCAATAGACGCGCAGCCATCTCCATCACATTCGCTTAAATGGGGGGATCCTCCCGGTGTGAGAAATGGATGAGTGTCAACGGGAAGAAAGAGAGGCAGCCCCTCTGCCGCTGCGCTGCACACGGTGCACAGGACTGTTAGCTGCAATGGATGGAAGAGGAAGAGATATATTAAAGAAGGGGACATATTGCAGCAGTAGGCGAGATTGAAGCAAATATTATTAGAAAAAAGTTATTTTTATAAAACTCTCACTATATCCTGACAGAAATGCATGAGACAGGTAATCTGAAAAATGTCAAATCCCTCTGTGTCTTCTGGTGTCCTCCGCTGCTCCTAAGGGCATCTGCAAGATTTCACAGACCGGAGGAAAACAACCAATCAGAGCCAAGCCGTCTCTGAGCAGTTGTCAATCACTCGCGAACTCCGATCAATCGGTCAAACTAGGCAGCGCTGATCAAATATTAGTCAATATTATGTTACTGTAATGCCTATTTCTCGCATAAAATGTTTTCAGAAACATCTTGTAGTGCATTGTTTCGCTGTAAAACGAGAAAGTTTGTTACCCGGCCGCCATGTTGAGATCAGTTGAGGAAATACCAAGCACCGCCCACCAGCCGGACCAAACTTTCACATTTTAACAGCTAAACAGTACACTACAAGATGTTTCTGAAAATATTTTACGTGAGAAATAGGCATTACAGTAACAGCATAGTAATTTATAATTATCTGCACCCCCAGTTTGACCATTTGATCGAGGTTTGCAAATGATTGACAGCTGCTTCCGTTGAATGAAGAGCTAATAGGAACACAATCTCTCTCTGACATGACCTGTGATTGGCCAAAGTCTTCCGTCACAGGCTAGATTTTGTAAAGCCTGAAAACGGAGCCATGAGGTGGTGCAGATTTCTAGTTATCTCTTGAATTACAATAATGCTGTAAGGTTATTATGGAATATTTGCCCAATGACGCCAAAACATTCTGCCTATACTCCGACTTGAATGGGTTGACTTGTGAAAAAGCTTCTTTTTTTCAGAATCTTCCATCCTGCTTTGTTTTGCTGAACTGCCAGAACACACCTGTTGTTTTTTTTTTTTTATGTCCTCTGCTGCTTCTCAAGAGCTCATAATATTTCATCAAATTTGTTAAGTGTTTTTGTGCCCCGTGAATAGAATTAAAATAATCGTTCTTCCTCAAAGGTATGCTAATAGAGATTCCTATGCTGAAAGGAAGGACACCGAAGAGCGAAAATATCTCTTGTGGTCTGTGTTCAACAAACAAGTGAATTGAATGAGCTGTGTTTGAATATCTCTTTGCAGGGCTGAGAGTACAAATCTCTTTTAATACCAATTTATGATAGAGTTGCTGCTTGAAGCAATATTCCTGTACTCTACAGTTTGCTTTGGTGGCCACGTGGCTGCGGTTAATTTAATTAGTTTGCAGCAAGCTCATTCCAACAGATTGATCATCTTTCCCTTGTTACGATTCTTCCATCAAGACCTTGAATTTCTCCATGAATACCAAGCACAGCCTCAACCTGTATGCCTATTGTAAGACAGTACTCATTTCTTTTATAGGCTGCTTGAAGTGTAAAGTATTAGGGTTGAGATGAACTACGCTAAAGATTGGAGAGAATAATATATTCAATAATTTATCCAGTGACCTCATTACAGTGATTTCTTTGTCACAAACTCCTTTTCTGGGTCATTACGCTGAGAGGTTTGAGAGGCCGGTGAAGCTGGGCAAGTATTCAGAAGTTCTTTGATTCAGTTCTCTGCTGCTGCTGGAGTGGTGAAGGAACGTATCTTTGTCATTATATGTGACCCAGAGCTTGGCAGGATACAAAAGGGCCTCCTTGGATCCCAGTGGATTTGATAGCCCTTTTGATTCTCAAATTCCCTCCTTTTCTTCCTCACATAAGTAATCTGGATAGCAAAAGACTTGGGTGCCCTTGTAAAGAAGATCTTTTTTGTCAGGGAAACCAAGTATTTTCCTCCGGGCTGCTATATTCTGCTCTCAGAGTTGGCACAGACCTGTCTTATACAGGGAGGGTAAGGGGGGGGGGGGGTGGTTTAAAGAGATTCACAAAGCCCTTTCAATCATCAGGCATCGACTAAAGTTGTTCACCCAAGAACTGTGAAATCCATGTGGTTAGGAGGGCTGGCAGGCAGGCCCTGGTGCTCCTTCCCATTTTATAAGTAGACATTCTTAAATCTCATCAGAAAAAAACAACAACAGCGATCATTTGGCCACACTAAAAAGCAGCTGTACATTTTGTGACTGTGTGAATAATGACTATAACAAGCAGAGGTAGAAGTTGCGTGACGTTGTCATACGGCATTTATGAAGGCGTTATAAACCATGTTATCCTGCTGGCAGGAGTGCAATATCAGAAAACACTTGTATGGGTTGTTTTGGAAGCCAATGACAAACGAAAATGTTGTTGTTTAGGTTGGAGGACATGTTGAATTTCATTCAATTAGGTCCTTCTTTTGGTCTTTCTGTTGCTTGTCTGTACGTTCTTTGCTCCATTTTGCACCTTCAATACAATATTTGTTAACATTCAGTGTAGTTTCAGCCTCAGACATTTGTTTGTTCTATATAAGTTTGGTTTTAAAATTATGATTGACGGGGTCGGGTTCTTGTCATTCATCACATTTTTCACATTTAATAGAAAAATGTTTGAATGCATAGTTTAAGCTTTAAATTATGGATTTGAATACCATGTTCATGCGCTGACAGCAATCCTTCCACAAAGGTTTTTTTTTCACGCCTCACACTACAGGTAGAGGAGGGTGTAAAGAAAAGCTGTGACAGGTGGAAATACAAGGTCTGGAAGTGGAGTGCCTGGCAGAGATTTTCTTGATATCTCTCTGCTTTCTCGATCCTTCTTTAAGTACAACTTAATGTTTCCTTTTAACTGCTTCATCCAGTTTGTCTGACAGTTTATTCCCATAAGAAGGGCCCTGTTGTATGATAATGATGCCTCCATTATCCAAGGACCACACTCGCATTCCAGGAAAGGAGCCAAGATGATGTTATAAAATAAAAGTGGCATTGAGGCACTCTTCCCTGCTTATCATTTCACGTGGACAATCGAAACACCCCCTCTTAGATGTGGTAGATGAAATGTTGATGCCCCTCCATTGTAAAGCTGTCCCACAGGGAATCTTGTACTGTTAGCAGCATGTTCACCGTGGGTGCAGGCCAACAGCCCACTGCCAGAAACACTTACTTATTCTGTTATTTCTTTTTTTTTTTTCCTGGTGCTCAACAAGTGGATGCGGGCAAATTGAGTGTTCTTCATGGACACATATAACTACATAACGGCTGCTTTGAGAGCCGTTACCATGGTAATTTTGCTTCACACCAAGGCTCTTGCCAGGAGCACTTGGGCATGGAATAAGAGATGTGATATCACATACTCTATTTAACCAACTGGTAGGTAAGATTAAGTCTGCAATTTCAAATGTATAAGTACAAAATTGGTTTCATCATGTTGGTATTGTATCTAGAAATTGCAAAATGGCTCAGAATGGTCTTTGAGAGGACTTGTTTAGTCCATTAACCGGTCTAAAGTACAATGCTTTTCTGAAATGTTACATTTATTCATTCCTGACCAGGTTCGGACAGCTTGAATAAAATCTTTCTTGTCTCAGTCAACACATTCTCACTCCCAACTCGTCAAATACCACCGGTAGTTCCCCACAGGATGAACTGTATTCACTCTGGCGATCCCTTGCCTTTCCATATAACACCATCATTGGGTCAAAATGTTTATTGGACCAACACTTTGGTTTAACATCGAATACCTGCAAAACTAATTCCCATCTATTCCCATCAGCCTCAGCTACTTTGTTTTCCGCGCTAATTAGCAAATATTAGCATGCTACAGATAAATGATACACATTGCCTGCTATACCTCAGCACACATTCTCACTCCCAACTCGTCAAATACTGCCGCTTGGTCGGTGCCCCTCGGCATCGGAGATTGATGCTAGAGGTACCCCTCTTGCGTTACTTTTGGACGGACCAGGGATATTGTGTCAATATACGCTTGTTACCTGCATAGTGTCCTTTCAAAATAAACTTCCATTTTCACAGGAAGTTAGGTTTAGGCAACACAACCACTTTGGTAGGTTTAAGAAATGGTCATGGTTGACATTAATTCCACTGAGTAGCGTCTCAAGTGACTCACAGGGCTGACCATAACGACTAACAGGACTGAGATTACCAACAAATCAGGTGATTAACGACTGAAGTGACAAAATAAGTCAACGTTACTTTTAGTTTTACATGGGACACAAACACTGGTCTCCTCGTTGAAAGTCTTGCATTTGTTTGACCCATCCATCACCCCTGAGCAGACTCTCATGCTATTAATACAACATCACTTGCTTCGACCGTTGAATAGCGGCGCAGTGGGTTTACATTGGAGTTAGTTGAAAGTCCGGTTCAACACATACTGTCGCTAAAGGGTGCCTCCGTGCGTTGGTTTCCAATGCCCAGGGGCATTGCCCAATCGGCAGCATTTGACGAGCAGGGAGTGAGACCCGGTTAACTCAACAGCTGATGCCGACTTGTTGTAAAAGATTGTTTCTCATTTGTTCAGATTGTCACGTACATACAGGTTTCACATTTATGGCTCTGCATGTGTTTCAAAAGCTTAATGTTTGAGACATTTTAAAGTTATTGGAACTATTACCTGAGCAGCCGGTGCTGGAGTCAATAGGCAAGACAGATAGGCCCCAATTTGTCATGAATTGTCTTGAATGTTTTATTCAGCCTCAATTCATCTTGTCAAAGGAATCACTTATTCATTCTCTGTTTCGTGAATTATCACTCACATAAAATGGTTCTTTGGCTTTGTACACCCTATTGTGCTCAGAGATCTGTCAAGGGCCAGGTGGGAAACAAATGAAGAATTCTGGTTTCTGATTGGTTGGCAGGTGTGGATTAATGTCTAGTAATCAGACAGTATAACAGGATACCCGTGTATGAGGTGTTCTAAATCATCGCTCGTAATGAATTTATTAAACTATAGGAAAGGCCAGCAACAAAGAAGCTTTTAGCTAAAGAGCTTGGAGCTAGTGCTTTTTGTATAACCAATAGCAATAACTTATAAAGGAACAGTTAAACAGCTGCTCTGAGGACAACACAGATTTAATTTCAAACATGTTTGACATTTGCATGAAACCGGGGCATGCACGAGCTGTGTAGGACTCATAAAATGAAAGCTTCTTCTATTCCTAATACTGTGCTCTACTTTGTCACCATGCCTTAAAGGGGACATATCACGCTTATTTTCAGGTTCATACTTGTATTTTGGGTTTCTACTAGAACATGTTTACATGTTTTAATGTTAAAAAAGACATTATTTTTCTCATACTGTCTGAATATACCTGTATTCACCCTCTGTCTGAAAGACCCCATTTTAGTGCATTTTATGCATAACACATGACAAACGTCCCTAACGTAACTAACGTCATGTGTTAAACATACTGATGTTACGTTGTCTATGTACGTATTTTACTTAGTTTACATACTTATTTTAAGCCCAACCATGACGTTTTCCCTCAACCTAACTAAGTGGTTTTCTTGCCTAAACCTAAGTTAGTGGCTTTGTTGTCCCCTGCTGGTACTGCACATTAATACAGGTTAATACGGGTTGCATAAGAAAGGGAGCCACGCATTAATGGCTTGTTGAATCACATGTTGATGTCTGTCTGATTCAGGCAGCCCACAAAAATCTGACTGGGATGTCTTATATTCCTGAGTTGGTAGACACACCAGATAACCAAATGTGTACGCAAAAGCACTGAAAAAGTGAGTTTTTTCATGATATGTCCCCTTTAAGGTCAACAGCATTAAGATGTTTTGCTATTGGTTAGCTGCACAAATGTGGATATTTATCAAGGTGAAGCTGAGGCGAATGCTCCAGGCAGATTTACTTCACTGCTGTGAGCGAATATTGATTGAAACTATTCCATTTAGTTAACTGAATTCTGTGTGAAATTTGGCCTTTACTCTATTGTTGACTGAAATATAGACTTGGCTGAATCTTTCAAAACCAAAACATCACGTTCTATTGTTGTAGAAGAAGCACTAACTTTGACTCAACCCTCTGTATGAAACAGCCTTTGAAACGGTGGGCTGTCTATCCCATTGCTGGTCTGTGATAAGTAATTGTCTGTCATTACTGAGACCCACCCCTAAGGAGCTCCCTGGGTCCCTTCAGATAACACTGTGACAGGTAAGGCAGGGGAGAACACCAATACCAAACCACTAACCACACAATACACACACCCAGCAGCCCAGTACACTACACGTCTGCACTACACCTAACAGTCCTTATCAGGATGCTACAGCCAGCCCTCAGAGGCTTGCTAAACACATATCGCGGAATACTCCAGACTGAATTAGTACACATGGGAGTACACACATGCATGCAAACTAACCAACACCGCTAATGTACATTTGTGTGGTGGAGGTTTTCCAATTTGCATTTAGATTTCAGAATATTGCCTATGCCCCAATTCTGTTATTTCATCCCAGCTACCAAGTCCTCATGCCCCATCAGCTCTTTTTTTAGATTTCTCCCTCTCACACTGGAGCAAAGTCTGACCCAGCAGGGACCCGGGTAATGCCAGGTGAAGCTAGAGAGTTTTAGCACATAATTGCACATGATCCCCTTGAGTTAAACCCTGACCAAACTCTGATTTGGTCTCCAATCCACACAAGAAGATTTAAAAGTCATACAAAAAATGTCAACAACAGTTCCTTCAAGCAGATACGATGTTACTGCATGTGATGAATAATGATAAAAGCCATTAAAGTAAAAAAAAACAAAAAAAAATACATTAAATAAAACTAACAAATGAAAAGTGAAATAATTAATTTCATAATGGAAATGACATAAAACAATTTAAACCAAGCTATAAATTAACCTATGAAACCAGAAACAATAAGTAAGTGGGTAATTTCGCCAGTAATAAATTGAAAGAACAATATTGCTGCTTGCCGATGTGTAACTGACAGCAGATGTTAATAACTCGTAAAAGTGAGAACCTGCCTCACGCACTTTGCCTCTGTGTATTCTTGCACAAAATAAGCTGCAATTTGTGTTTTTGTAGGATTACCACAGACAAGGTTTCTCATAAGGGAATGTACAGCATGCAGTATATCGCCATTAGAAAGTACTGACATTGGTGATAGACCCGCCTGTGAATATTAAAGGTGCAGTACCACTAGGGGGGCAACATTAACACTTTGTTAGGTTTTGGAAAAAATGTCATGGTTGGGCTTAAAATAAGTACGTAAACTAAGTAACATAGGTACGGAAACAATGTCAAATCCCTACAGAAAACACTTCACATAAACCAAGTCATAACTGAAAGGATGATTCAGTGTTCTTCTTATAAACATTTAGCGCTCATTCAGTCTGCATACAACAATGCTGAGCCCTGCATCATCACTGCTGCACTGCTGCCTGCCTTTAACTCCCTCCATCCACCCAGCCTCCTCCTGTATTAGCATTTAACTACACGTGACTTTTCAATGCTTAGCACAAGTTTATGTTCCTTAAATGTTGTCAGACTCTGGGGGTTTGTGAGCTCAGGGATAGTTTGTGTCAAGCTTGCTCAGATTCGTCCCAGAGTCACACCCGCCAAGCTAAAATGCATATTGCTGCAGTAGAGAACTTTGATGTGAGTGTCCTGACTGAAATGAAGTTAAAAATATTCCTGACAGTAAATCTTGCAGACTCAAAGACCTATCTAGCTTGTGTTGCAGAGACCCGAGTCTGTCCGCAGATAGACAGAACAGTTCCACAGATCCATGCCTGCAGGCGGGGATAATGCCAGTGCCGATTGAAATCTTTGACTCGAATCCTGGCCCCGTTTGAAGTTGCATGCCCCCTCACTGAGCTCACATTTTGTCTGGGTTGCAGGTGTCTGGTCATGATACCGCCCTAGGAACGCGAACACAGATAAAATGAACTATTACCCACAATTTGATTGAACTGTCATCTCCAGCACTTTCTTTTTTTTTTTTTTATAAACCTGACAGCATTGCGTTTCTTTCAGTCCATTCTGTGTTCCAACAATAGACTCTTGCTGTAAGAGACTGTGGAATATAATAAAAACAAGGTTGATTACTCTGTCATCTATTATCTATTCATTATGAAAACATAATTTAAGAGCCTTGCTGTTTGTCTGTAGTGATAATATCAGTCTTTTGTGTGTAAACCTTGACAAACAAGTAAAGCTAGGGGATCAAAAGTTTCTTGCCATGCTTTACTTAGTTCAAGTGTAATAATTTATTTTTCAAATAAGCAGCATTGTGTTACAAGATTGAAGTGAAAATGTTTCACAGAATTTTAAAAAAGGCACTATCAAGTACACATCTATTGAGTTAGGAAGAGATAACGCCAAAAGCAAAAGAAAACTCTGTTGAAGAGTATGGAGGATGGAACCTGCTTAAATCAAAAATAAATAAATGGCTCAATAAATGAATAAACATTAATTCATTTAAGTCATTAAATGTAGCAAAAATATTAAAAATAAATGTAGCCATTAATTAATTGATAAAATGTGGCATTAAACAGAAGAGTAAATAAATAAGGGTATAAATACAAAGATGCATAAATAAAGAAGCAAATTAAGACAGAAATATCAAGTTATGTCACATTTTATCAATTAATCATGTATTTTTTTACATAATTTCTGCTGTATTTAATGACCTATTTATTTATCGAATCATTTATTCATTTATGTTTTTTATTTTGGCAAGTTCCGTCCTCCATAGCAGAGGAATATAAGACCGCGCACGCATTCCTCTCCCCAGGAAGGTGTTTGCATTGAAGTAAAGCCTGAAGTCAAAAAGATTAACGTTTTACGTATTTAGGAGCTGTGTGGTGTTTGGCCATTTAGTGAAGCTCAAACGGACAGTTTTCTCACTGTGGATATTTGATGTTCCCTTAAATCCATCTTTGGGGCTACAAGCAGAAGACTTTTTTCCTCCATGAAAAACCTCCGTAAAGACATCCTAAATCAATGTTCAGTTATTTACTCAGTTTTGGTTCCCGGCAGCAGGTAGGCGTGTTTCAGTGCAGGCCAAAGTGCGTGTCTGTAAAACAGCTCATTCCAACATTCCATAAGGCATCGTAGTTGTGGGTTGCATACACTTCCGCGCAAATCCCAGCTCTCCTGCAGCTCTAACGGCAGACAGATCCATTCATCTTCATTCCAAATTCAGACCTGGCGCTCTCTGTTTTTCCAGGCCTTCATCTGTAAACATCACAGTAAATATGGAACCCCCTGTGAGAGAATTGATTTTTTACAATCTGTGCAGCTTCATGCAGCAGCCCCCAAAGAACAAAGTGAAATTGCTCAGCCATTAGTGATTTATTCCATGCAACACACACGCACGTGGAAGGTCGTGCTTGCAGCATGTGGAGTTTTTCATGATTCTAGGATCATTCTAGGATACCTCACAACAGCAGGCTAAGGGACTGAAGATGCAAAACTAGACTTTCAGCTAACGTGATTACATTTCTATTTGTTTGAATGTTGATAAATATGCATTGTCTCTTTTTCAAATCAAAATTTAATTAAGTTGCTGTCTGCTGTACGGGCTGCAATACAGTCACAATGTGATGATGAAATTCCTTTATTGTCATTTGATATATCTAAACAGTGAAACAGTATGTCCTTGTTTAAAAATACATTTCTGGAAATCAAACAGATATGCGACAATTTAAAATACATCCCTCCAAAAATTGATTGCAAGAAGCCGGGAAAAGCAGCACACTGCAGATACAGTAAAACCAAATGTCTTGCCAGGAAGACGAACACTTGCGTCATGCTTCAAAAATAAAGCACAACCTCAATAACTCCACATAATGAAATTAAGTGCCACAGATTTAAGCTGATATCAATCCGAGATGGGTGGCCTACGTATACTTGAAACTACACACGTGCCACGAATCCCATCCAACAGTCGCTAGCAACTGTGTGATTATGTGTTGTAGTCAATTTTATTTACTTAACCTACTTACTGTATATGCTGAGCAAAAAAGGGGGTGTCCTTTAATTATATGCACAGTGTTTTGTAATACACAGTCTGTATAACTGTACAATGTCTTTGTGATATTATTTATTTCTAAAATTAAGTGTACAAAATGGCACCATTCAATTCATCCCGTTAGTATTTCATAATAACAAACAATGTGTTTTGACATACACAGAACAGCAGAGATCATCATGTTCAAGGTGCTCAATACTGAAATCAGAGCTCTCAACATGGAGATGACTGAGCAACGACAAATTTAGCACCTTTAAGTTGAGAGGAATACAGACAAAGAATGTATATTGCCAAAGTCAATTGTTCATTCCATTACAACATCAGTGCCCTGCAGCAAAGCTATACATTTAAAAAATGCTGTACAAAAGTAAAACTAAATAATTTCTATTCTAGTGTCATATTCTACCGAAATGGCTTGTGTTGAACAATAAAATATTATAAATGTAAGAAGCGTTTTCAGTCCAAAATGGCGGTAGTGGCTGTTGTCAATAAAACGTTGGAGTTTTGTCTCTTTGCTTCTATACTCTTTGCTACGGATATCTGCATGTTAAGGGATATAACAATTTCCCAAACTGAGAATTCTGCTTATATTATTTTTTTTGGACTCAAATGGATGACAGCTAATTTCATACATTACCATGAGGTATTTTCCCCAAAAATACATAAGGAGTTTTTTTTAATTTTCGTGCCTCTAAGTTTGATTTGTTCGGACTGGTTGTGGGTTCTGCAGAAGTCTTACAGCAGTTCTTGGGTCTGGAGTTTGATCGGTATAAATCTGATTCTAGTTCATACCACTGTGGAAATCTCTTTCATTAAAAGTAAAGTTTTCCAAGTTCTGCAAAATCATTTTCATGGTGTAATGGAAATTCTTTCAGTGTTCCAAGATGAGTCCTAATGAATGTTGAAATCAAGATCCCAAACAGATGAAATGTCTTTGTTGTATTGTATTCTTTCAAGAAGAGGCACTGGTTATACAGAGTCGCACAAAGTCTGCAGAAGAGTGCTCCGCAGAAGATTATTACAATGTGACTATACAGAAATCTACAACAGGGACTGTGGGGAAAGGAGTTGTTTTGTACAGATAAGGAGTTGTTTTACTCAGACAATGTCCCAGTAAAAGTCAACAATCAGTACTTTCCCACTACATGAGACGAAGAGCACACAGACAGTAACTTTCCACTGTTGCATAAAGAGACATCATTACATACCATGTAATTTTCCATTACATTGGTCAAATACAGAGGTCGATCATCCATGTTTCTCTGGATTTTCTCTCAAGATCTGTCAATCAAACGTCCCTTTCCTTCCAATTCTCTTGTAACATGCACTCATCTTTAATTACACATTGTATGGTAATATCTATAAGGGCCGACGGACGCATGTCGAGTATACTCTTCCGAGCCCTTATGAAGCTCTCACTATCCACACCAGAAGGTGCTTCCTGAATGTGTAAGCCTCTTGAGATCAACTTATTTCTGATGTATTGCGAAACAGCAATGGCATGCCATCTGTTAAGAATCTTATGCTGCTCTTATCACTTCTCAAGAGAGTCCATGGTCTCTTTATGCATATAATATACGTATATAATACAGCAGAAAAGGAATATTGAAGTAATGTCTGTGTTTTGTCTATTTAGAAAGTTTTTAACAGTAAAGTTCTGTTACATCTACATCAAATTAACAATACACAGCCCTCTAATTATACATGATTGGTTAGACGATACGTTTGGTGACATTCTATGTTCTTGTTTTTCCAACAAATCCCATGGAAAGCAAACAAACCAACAAACACAGGACGTTCCCAGGAGACTGTTGCTCGACGTTACGCTACGGCGTTACGCAACGACGTTATGCTGTGATGTTACATTACTTTGTTACATTACTTTGTTACGTTACCTTGTTACGTTACATTACCTTGTTACGTTTCGTTACGTTGTTACTTGGACTGTCAAACTTGTTTTAACACCACTCATTTTTTTAATGCATTTATGCAATCATCTTTCAGAGGTTGTACCAGGCTCAGTTTTAAAGCTAGAGTGAAGATACTGGCATCATATGAAACTAGAAAACCTTAAGAATCCATTGGTACCAACCGTGTCATACTAGCTTGTTGCGCAAACTTGTGCTAAATTTTGGTGAGGAAAAACTTTTTCAAAGGGGTCCCTTGACCTCTGATCTCAAGATAAGTGAATGAAAATGGGTACCCACGAGTCTCCCCTTTACAGACATGCCCACTTTATGATAATCACAAGTTTTGGGCATGTCATAGTCAAGTCAACACACTGACACACTGACAACTGTTGTTGCCTGTTGGGCTAGAGTTTGCATTTTAGGATTTGAGCATATTTTTTATGCTCAATGCAGTACCTGTGAGGGTTTCTGGACAATATTTGATTTGGAACGTATTTCTGGTACCAAAACGTTGACATTCAACGTATCCCGTGGTTTGCAGAAATGTACAATGTCAATTTTTTGTTTTTCTGGCGACTGAGTTGGGCAGCCCCCACACTCTCTCCCAGCAGAGATCTGTAGTCCTGTCTATTTATAACTGTCTATTAATAACCATCCATTTGGAGCCTAACAGTGTACAGACCTCCTTTGTTTCCTGTTGTAAGTTCTTTACAGCCAGTGTCAGCATACAGTTATCCTGTTAATGCTCTGCCAGGCCTGTTACTGCAGCCATCTGCACTTGTTGCTTGTTTCGGGGGCCTTTTGCCTTCAGTCTGGTTTTTATAGCACATTAAATGCACGACCAGTTTGATTGAGGAAGGGCTGCGATGAATTATTACTATCATCATTGATACATCTGTCAATATTTGTTTAATTAATAGATTAGTTGTTTAGGCTATGAAATGTCAGAGATGAAGTGAAACTATTTCTCAAAAAGCCCGGCTGAAGGGGATGTCTGCGAAAACCAGAAAATGTTTGGCCTTTTTGTTCATAGATTGAGGTCAGATGACTGACTTGGCGAGTCAAGAATACTCCACTGTGTAGCAATAAACAAATTAGGGTTTGCTTTGTATGTTTATGATCAATGTCCATTGTCTGTGTATTCAAAGTGCCGTGAGTCCCACATTGTTCACCCAATATGGATGTAACACCCTAGGTCAGCACATTTTTCATTTCAAATACAGTGTGCCAAAACAATTAAACAAAGAAAATATATAATTGCACTGTCATCTCATCAATACAGGACTGAACCAATATCTGATTGAATTTCAAAAAATTACAATCAAAATCTAATCAGACTGAAATCCTGCCATATCCCAACCATGTAGTCACTTATACCTATACATAAGGACCTGATACACTGGGATTTATACAAGCAGCAGCAACATCCCTGACTTATTGTCGGCAAAGTCTCCTTTACTCCTCTTCAACTTGCGTCTAATCCCCACTGGAGCTTTTCCTAAACTCTCTGCTCTAATAGAAACAGAGCTCTGACTGTCACAGGGGACTGACCAGCACTTCTCAAAGTTAATTGAATGCTACAATTATAATACCACAGTGCTCAACCTCTCCCCAACAAACAAACACAGCTGCATGCATGCATTAACTGGTTATAATTAAGGATACCCACGTACATGATTCTCATTGCTAACAAGTATCTGCACAGATGCAGAATCTCATATACAAAACCACTTGGGGGTTTTATACATGTGCAAAATCACTTGGTCATGAAAAAAACTGCTTTCCAAGCCTATATACTGTGAACATGTGAGAACAGTTCTGACGTTAAACGCTCTCATGGCTGTGTTTAATACGTTTGGGGAAGAATCAGAGAAATGTGCCTGAGGGTGGAGAGTCTGATTTTCTTTTTCGGGGAAGGAATTTTATCAAACTTGTCCAGCAATCTGTGTTGTAATTGGCTTCAAGATACAAACAAACTCCAAAGACATCTCTGGGAGAGAGAAGCGGTCTTCATGGAACTCACTTGTTAAGTGTATCCAGAGGGTGATTTATACCCAAAACCATCCAATAGTGTGTCTGTTGGATATGGTGATGACGATATGAAATGCAGCGTATCAAACACTTGCATGGACTAGTTTTGATGTTCCTCGGATTGGACATGCTGCACATGACTGAACTGATGTAGAATATACTATAGTCTGTTTAAAATATAAGTCTATAGTAAGTATATAACATATTTTCAATACAAACTTTATTTTTGCTGCCAAATGCAGCTTTCTCATTGCCTGAAGTGGGTAAAACAGAGACATTTACATTTGAAGTCTTGCTTCTTAACTGAGGCTTTCAGAGTTAACGCGATAATGCATTAACAAATTTGTTTTAAAGCCAATTATTTCTTTAATGCATTAACGCAACTTGCAATTTTAGGTTGTATCGGGCTCAGTTTTAAAGCTAAAGTTAAGATACTGGCATCATATGAAACTACAAAAACCTAAGGAATCCATTAGTATCAACCCTGATATCAACATACTAGCTTATCGGGAAGGAGGTTAAATAACGCTCTACTCTTACACTATGTTTTGGTGAGGAAAAACTAGCTTTGCCATTTTCAAAGGGGTCCCTTGACCTCTGACCTCAAGCGATGTGAATAAATATATGTTCTATGGGTACCCACGAGTCTCCCCATTACATGCCCACTCAATCACATGCAGTCTTGGGTCATAGTCATAGTCAAGTCAGCACACTGACACACTGATAGCTGTTTTTACCTGTTGGACTTGAGTTTGCAATGTTCAAGCATATATTTGTATGCTAGTACCTGTGAGGGTTTCTGGACAATATGTGTCATTGCTTTGGGTTTTTAACTGATTTCCATTAATAAATATATACATATATTTGCATAAAGCAGCATATTTGCCCACTCCCATATTGATAAGATAATAAAATACTTGACAAATCTCCCTTTAAGGTACATTTTGAACAGATACAAAATGTGATGTAACTATGGACAATCATATGATTAATCAAGATTAAATATCTCAATCGATTGACAGTCCTATACTTAACACATGCGCAAATCTGTGTGATTTTGTGGGTCACAGTGGATATTAAAAATTATAAATGGAAACTCCTCCTGGCCCGTTGATCTAATCTTTGTCAAAATTTGGGCTGCATCATGTGTGGATTTACATGACTAATATATTTCACATTCGTTCTCATTAGTTCTTCGCACCCTGCTGAGTGCTGCTGGCGGCTGTATTGTTTGTTTTGCACTTTTCCTCTGTTACTTCATCTTCTGCCTAGAAATGATTCTGGAGCTCCAAGACTAAGTGGTATAACAACTGAACTCGGTAGATAGCTTTCAAATCTCCCTCTCTACTCTACTGGAAAAGCAATGCAAAACTAAGCAAAAGGCAAACTTCGACTACCAAGGTCAAAACTGAACTTTCACACTGAAAACGGCTGGTGAAGGTATATACGCGCCAAAACACAGCACGTTGCTAGCGAACACCATAGAAGAAGACTGCCAGCTGATATTCATGGACACAAACAATGCAGCTTTCATCCAAAACCTTGGCTTTCCAAGTGCGTTATCTGTAAAGGAAATCCATTCAACCCATTTGATAGGCCTCAGGGATACACACAATGCATTCTGGGACAAAACATTGAATTCAAACAGTACTGTTTGTTTACAAGACAACTCCATTGGGTACCTTTAAGTAAGATGACATCCGAGTTTGTTTTGTATAAGTCGCCCATGTTTTCTTTCAGCCATCATAAGGGCCGAAGCTGTGAACACATTTTGTAGGGGAGAATGGCAGGATGTGTTTGGGGAATCGGCGGCAATTGACAATCATAATAGAGACAATTTGAGAGCCAGTAAACCTCTCATGGGATAGGGTTTCATTATTGCAGTCATCGTTGTATCATGATGTGATCTTGTCTTATAGCTGGGACTGCGTGGAGACCTCCAACTGGGGAATTAAGTTAGGCCTCAACTTGGCTGCGTGATAGGAAAGCATAAATAAAAAAGGTAGATGGTCGTATAGCAACTGCTGGAGTAGCTATGAGCAGTGCTGATATATGCCATAGAGAGAGCAAGTCAGCACTGATGCTGATTCATGTGTGGAATATGATGAGCAGCCCATATTTTTTGGTGAGGCATTAATTGGTCAATCTCTAGAGACAGCATGTGAAGAGAAAGACACCTCTAGGATACCCGCTAACAGCAATCAGTCATGTAGAAGGCTACGCTCAAGGAGCTAGACCCGCAGGCATCCACAGGTCCTTCACAATGACACAGAGCATCTGGCGGTTCATAATACTGAAGGCAGTAGACAATGAAGATCAAGAAGTAACCTTAGTAGTGTGAGGTGTAATCAGTGTGTTGTGGAAATGCATGTAATAAAGTGAATTCAAACAAGCAGTTTGCTTTCAGAGATTTAATACAACTGTTTATGCATACAGGGCTCATGCCTTCATAAGACAAAAGACCAAAGAAATTAAGTTAGAGTCGACTTCTATAGATTGACCCGCCTAATACGCCAGAGACAGAGATCATTTCTATTTGAACAATACAAGCATTCATTAAGAAGTTCACCTGGGTGTTCTATCTACATCCCTTTCTCTAAAGTCAAAGCCAAGTCTGAGTCCACTAATTATCTGTCTGAGAGAAAAGATAAAACCTTTTCACAGGACGGCGAGAGGATGCTCAGATTTTAGGCCTGTAGATCATACTTCCAATCAGGGGCAATATAGACTCTAAATTTCTAGAAGGGAACCAGCAAATTTAGGATAGGCATTGATCTTGAATAGTTAAGGTTATGCATTGACCTTGAATGATTAAGGTTAGGATAGGTCATCGCACAGCGAGTCTAGCGGGAGAGTTTTTGCACATTTCAGATCAGATTTTGCAATTCGTGGGGTTGCCTTCAAGACACGACTAGTCAAATACGGAATTTGCTCCAAAATGTGACAAACTCAAGACTTTTTTTTCTGTTTTAAAGTGATAGGGATAGGATGTGAGTTCTATTAATATCTTGTTGAATACAACTTGGGAGATAGCTTTCAAATCAACCTCCCTACTCAGCGGGAAAAGCAATGAAAAACTAAACAAAAGACAAACTTCTATTATCAAGGTCAATGGCTGGGGGAGGTATACGTGCCAACAAACAGCAATTTACTACAGCATGGCTATAGGGAAGGCAATGTCTGTCTGTGGGTTGGTCTGTCGCTCCACCACTTTTTGTCCACACTAGACTTTTTGCACACACATTCACGGTGCCCAGAGGATGAATCCCAATGACTTTGATGATCCCCTGACTTTTCCTCTTGCTCCACCAGGAGGTCAACGTTTTCACTTTGAACAACAGCCCACATTAGCTCTCCTGCTAAAGTCTCCTTGTTGACTAACTTCCAAACACACGCCTTGTCCTGCACCTTAGCTTACTTAATGAGCGACCACACAAACATTCACTGGGGAAAAGTGCACTGCCAACAACTTCACTTTGCAAGCTAAATAGCTAATTAGCTGCATACTGACGTTAGCATTTAGCTCAAAGCACCTCTCA
This sequence comes from Helicolenus hilgendorfi, assembly GCA_916700815.1. Classification (NCBI taxonomy): domain Eukaryota; kingdom Metazoa; phylum Chordata; class Actinopteri; order Perciformes; family Sebastidae; genus Helicolenus; species Helicolenus hilgendorfi. Next base: position 16,304 of record CAKALG010014998.1, on the reverse strand, counting down.
GAGCCGCTATAGCAATGCTGTAGACTCTTAAGCTCTGTTCAAATTCCCCCATCTGTTCAAATGACACCAGCAGGTTTCTAGTGAACTGTTTATGCATCTATAAGATGGATTGGTATACATTTTAGTACAGACTTTCATGTTCCCCAGAGGATGAATCCCAATGAATTTGGTGATCCACAGATTTTCCTCTGGATCCACCAGCAGGTTGTGGTTCAGAGCCAAATGTCTTAACAACTGTTGTATGGATCACAATGCATTTCGGTGTCGACATGGTATCTGTGAATGATTTTATTTATCTAACAGTTTAGTTCTCTTTACAACAAGCATTGTCATCTCACACAGTCGCTGGCGGGCTGCAGACTCTTTAGTCTTGTTCTTTTATATACTTTGAATGAAGTTTGCTCGCCTCGTTCAGGTTCTTTGTCAAGGACTTTGAGTTCTGTTTGAGTTATTGTATAGATCTGCCGTCATCTTTGAAAAGAAAATAAAGTTGTTAGGCTATAGATCGGTGTTCATCTGCGGAAGAAAAATAAAGCTTCCTGTTAAGATTGACTTCATTATTTCCAATTAATTCCCACTGCAGCTTTTGAATTACTCACCAGAAGCCATTGCAAATATATCCGATATTACTTTTTGAAAAGAGAAGGCTGTTTGTATTTTCTGGAAAGGAAACATAACATAGGTGGCTTGAAATAGATGATGCACTGCCTGTAACATCAGACAGGAAATTGAAAGTGAGAGGAATCCTCTGACAAGGCTGATTTGTTCTTGCTGTGTCCTGAAGCCCAGTTCAATTGATTCAGACAGGTTAAGAAATTCAAGAGGAAAGTGTTGACAGACAGGCGGGGAAAAGAAAACTAAGGTCAAAGGAAGATGAGACATAGAAGTGTAACAGAGTGTAAGCCAAATGGAGGTAGATATTGCAGTCTGAACATATGTGGTGAAGTAAACATGTTATGACATAAAACTGAAATTGTAATATACACTCATCATATTTTCTGGAGATGTGACTTGAGGTGATTCTTCACCTTGTAAGTTACAGTAGTGACAGTGACTCCTTCCAAAAGAGAAATTCACAGGTGAGCGAGCAAAGCAATTCACTCCCGCAGAGACGGAGTGGTCAGCTGTCATATTATATGAGACACACTTTTCTAACAACATCTTCTTACATGAGCATTCTTGTGCCCAGGATTCTCATAGGGATATAGTGACAAATGCAACATAGCTATGTTATATCTCACTTGAAACAAGTGAATGTGTTTAATCAGTTGGTGTTTTTTTTTATTCAAACAAGTATGTATTCAAATGTGTACTCTGATGAGCATTGCTTCGATGGTGGCTTAACTCAGATTTGCATACTCTTAATTTTGTCCAAAGACTTGTCAAGGAACTTTTAAGAATTGAACTACAGTAACCACCATGAGGTCCATCTTTCTCCTTCTTCATGTCTCCATTTGTTACATTATTGTCCTGAGCGTCACACAAACAATCGTCATGCAAACGTCCGCAGTTAGGTTTAGGCAAGAAAAAACACTAACTTAGGTTCGGGCACAAAACCCACTTAGTTAGGGTAAGCAAAAATGTCACTAAGTAAAACACGTATTTAAACAACTACTGAAAACACGTGATAAAAGTCACCAAAAAAAAACGTGACAAGCGTCGCTAATGTAACTTACAAAACAAAACAACGGTCAACAACGCTCTTGAACACTGGCTTCCTGGTTAAAAGTCCAGTGTTTATTGGACCCATCCTCCATGCCTTGCTTGTCACTAACTCTTACCGTAGCATTTATATGTGGATGCGTTTAGATTGCAGTAAGTACAGGATACATGGTGTACAAAAGCAATTTAAAATTCACAGTTGTTATTTCCATCCTCACCAAAATGTTCTGCTGTGCTTGTGACTTTTCTTGGTCCAGTTATGATATTTTTTTTAAGTTATGCTTAAAAAGTTATACTCCCATACACACAAAGTCATTCCTCTGTTCTTAGCTGGCAAAGATGTCTACATCAACAGAAACTCTGCTCGAGTCCCAGACCTCTGACCCGTATTACACATGTGGGTCCAGACCTCGCCATGCTGTGAATCTTCCACGCAGGTCACAGGTCACAGGTCCCGGCACAACCCTTTTATATTGACACTGAGCCTGCATACCAAGTGGACTGATAGCTTGATAGGAAGAGAGATACAATTCAAGCCAGTGAGCCCTTTGAAAAAGGGTTTCTGAGTAATTTTGTATTTGCGGGGTATAATTCAGTCTGTTATCTTTGCACTGTTTGTAAATGTTTGGTTTTGATTTAATTTTACTACGGTCTCTGGAGGTCACTGTCGTGTTCTTTTATACCTTCTTACGGTGATCTACCATATCAATAGATGATAAAACCTACTATTGGTTGCAGTAGGCCCCTATTGACCCACATCTATGGTTCTTATAGCGACCGATAACGCATATTTAATAGCCTGATATGTCTCAACCATCTTTGGCTTGAGAGCTATGAACGTTGATCCATTTTAAGGTGGTCCCTGATGTAATGGCCCGCTCTGGCTCAAACCTCACATGTAGCATTATGAGAATATTAATATAAATTTAATATTACCACAGGTTGGAATTCATACATTTAAACATGCCTAACAACCTGTAGACGTAAACAAATTAGCTCTACTGCTGCTCAAAGTAACTTGGTGACATGCTGGTTAAGTGTCAGGCATGATTTACAGTATCAGGGTAGAGCTAATGATAAATGTCACAGTATTTTTGGCAATTAGTTAATTGCGAGGCAAGCACATCAAGACACGAGTATTCACAGGGGAGAATAAGGCACGTTGTTAGTGCAATTGGTATTCAGTTTGTATCATCTGGTAGTTTTTAATCCACTGAACAGTTAGGAATACCAATCATGTTGTCCTTCTGTCAGGGCTGACTTCTGTGACGGGGTCATGTAAAAGCTGGTAAATAGACTTTGAATAACATGACTGTCAGTAAATTAATTTTTAATGGTGTTAGATATAACCGAGGCGAGCAAGTACCCAATTTTGATATCAAAATATAATTCCATCAACCTGTTAATGTTCTACTCAACCGTTGGGTACTGTAGAGCACATTTTGCATCACTGTATCTTATTGACAATACGACATACAGTATAATCTCAGAGGTCTCTCAAGATAATAAATTAAATTGTTTTTATGAATGAAAAAAACGTATCAACATCCCATGTTCTTCACTACATTTGTTAATATATATTTAATGTTAATGTAAAATTATAGGAGTATGATTTGTCACCATTTCTGAGATGTTTTTCAAGTAGCTTACTGTAGATATGGCAAATATCTAGGATAAATACATGGAAATAATTACTTGGTAACAAATTAACATATGTTGGTATTTTAATCTATTACTGCACAATAACAGTACATGTTTTTTATTTTTATTTTACCATGAAGCGTCATTTCAACTGTTTGGTAGAGGCCTGTAATATAGTGGTCTGTTAAAAGAATAACAATTTGTTGTTATATTGCTCCAAGGGCTTAAAAATGCAAATATATGTTTTGTTCCATTATATCTTGGTCTTAGTGAGAACATTAAAGGGTTGAGTGTGTCCCTTTAGTTCTAGTTTTTCTGCTTTGATTTCTACCCCAGATTAAGTCGTAGATACCAAATATGTCTATTTCATTCAGATTGACTGCTGTTGATGCAGCTCATTGGGCTATAACATTTTGTCATTTTCTACCAGCGTCTCTGCCAACATCACAACTGCTTTAATGGAGGAATTTGTATTCTGAAGCTCAACTTGTCATACTGAATGTTTTTCCTCACAAATAAAAGCAAATGTGACTTGCGAGAGATGATACAAGTTACAGTAAAAGAACAAAGGATTTCAAGATTTCGCACCTCTGATGTGAAGTGACAATGTGCAGAAATTAAAAAAAAAGAACACAACTTTTGTTTAGGAGAACTTGATAAGACCCAGTGCCTGAACTTTAATAGGCTATTATATCAAAAAGGCAAGAATATTTAATTATACTTTCTTAAGTATATCTCAATCAAAGGATTAAGTACAAGTAGGCCTCTAAGCCAAGTATACTTAGACTTTTCTGCATACTTGTCAGTATGAGCCAAGCAAACTTATGTATTCTTTTGTTAATTATATCTCTGATAAGTACATAAAAAGTAAACTGTAAGCATACTCTCTTGTTTTAAGTTTAAAAGAAGTATACTAATAGCACACTTGAATAAACTTGTTTTTGGAAAGGGGGCCATCAGTTTAATAAAGCTGTGTGTTATCTGGATCCATGCTTACAGTAATTGCTTTAGTAATTATGGCAATAACCATGTGACAGCTGTAAGATTCATTCATTCATTTCAATGGGTGAAACCATTGTATTGAAACACAATATAACATTCAACTTTCAAACATATTTTCCACAGCTAATTATATGGGGTTTTTTTGTATCAAGAAAGGTATACCACATAGATCATTCATGACTCCTCGCCTATACCTCATCAACAACAATACCCACAAACAGACCCACGGCAAAGAATACGGCAAAGCAAACCCATACCTGCAACACAGAAGACGCAGTCGAGGCAAATTTCTCACATCTATATAATGCTGTTTTTATGTGGAGTGCGCCTGTACAGTTGGAAATATGCTGACACTGTATCAAAGGCTTAATAGCTACACAATACATAATGCAGTTTAGTGTGCTGTTTGAACCGCGTATTGTATTATTTCTTTGTGTCACACCATGTTGTTCGATCATCGGCGCTACCGTGAGCACATGAAGAGAGGTAAACTGCTTTGTTTGTGAATACCTTTTATTAACAAGTGTAAAGGTGCAGTAAATGTCATGTTTCCATGATGGATTCCTCCCAAAAGCAAAAACCCCATTAAGCCCTTCCCAGAAGGTTGCATTTTCCACAGAAAGGGGCCTGAAGGAGAAATCAAATTCCAGGATACTGAATCCCATAGGCCCCGTGGAGGCTGTCACCTACTGATTAGTTCCTGTGTCTCTGTCCTTAGCGCCAGACAATAGCCTCCCTGCTGTGAATAATTAAGGTTTGCGGGCACTCTGCTCCCTTGTTCCCAGTGCAGGATCACTAGACGCGTCTCTGAAGGCGAGCTTCTCTGCACGTCGTCAGAGGTTTTATTCGCTGAGATCAGACATGTTGAGAAGTGTCGAGAAAAACCAACTGCCTTAGCCACCACGCTGACTCTACTGCAACGCTACTGAACCTTCACTTAGCAGACTTGGCAGAGGTCTAAAGAGTCATACCTCCCCATCTGAGCCAGCTGCTCTGACTGACAGGATGAACAGTCAGAGTGGGCAAAGCAAAGACTGCGAAACCTTATGTTTCTACCATGTCATTGCTAGAGCACAGGCACATTCAAAAACCTAGTTTAACATTAATGTATGAAAAATCTAAACGTATTCATGATCCCGTTGAGGATTCTTGTATTTTACATATACTTTTCTGCAGGATTTGCTAAATCATTTATGGTACCAAAGCTGTATTTTGTAATATCATTAATGAAATGACTAGGGCTGTCAAAGTTAACACGATAATAATGTGTTAACATGAATTAATTTTAACGGCAATACTTTCTTGAACGCATTAACGCAATGTTTAGGTTGTAGTGGGTTCAGTTTTAAGAGTGAAGATACTGGTATCATATGAAACTAGAAAAACTTAAGGAATCCATTGGTACAAACCATGTTGTACTTGCGAAGGAGGCTAAATAACGATCCGAATTTACGCAAAATTTTGACAAGGAAAAACTGGTATGGCCATTTTCAAAGGGGTCCTTTGACCTCTGACATCAAGAGATGGTAATGGAAATGGGTTCTATGGGTACCATAAGTCTCCTCTTTACAGACATGACCACTTTATGACAATCACATGCAGTTTGGGGCAGGTCATAGTCAAGTCACCACACTGACACACTGACAGCTGTTGTTGCCTGTTGGGCTTTGCCATGTTGCAAGTGCAGTACCTGTGAGGGTTTCTGGACAATATCCGTCATTGTTTTGTGTTGTTAATTGATTTCCAGAATAAATATATACATACATTTGCATAAAGCAAGCATATTAGCCCACTCTTGATAAGCGTGTTAAATACTTGACAAATCTCCCTTTAAGGTACATTTTGATCAGATAAAAAATGTGATTAATTTGGGATTAATAATTAAGTGTTACTGTACTGGCTTTCCCTCCTTTTCCCATCTACACACCTCTTCTGAATCAGCCTTTTCCACTGCCAATCAGCTCCCTACTCATTCACCTGCCTAATCACCTCATTCTCCTCACCTGAGCTTCTCCGCCCATCTCTCCACCTGCACTTCATTCTCTCATCAGATCAGGTTTGTATTTAAGTCCTGGTTTTCATTTCAGACTCTGCTGGATCCTTGATTTTGTTGTATGATGTTTAGTTCTGCCTTGCCCATGCCAGATCTTGAATTAAAATTAAAGTTCCTGTTGCCTGTAGTCACCTGCATTTGGGTCTACCTGCTCCACTCTCCATTACAGATCTAAAAAAACACATCTATTCCTGTCTCTCTCCATATTGCTGTGTAAGCAACTTCAATCAAAGAATGTATATTGATGCGATCCACAAACGATTGGCTAGCTAGTTGCCCAAAGTCTCATTTGATTGGATGAACTTTTGTAAACGCCCCTACGTGCAGGATGACTCATCAAGTATTAGATTGTTTTGTATATCTAGAAACAGGTTCCTATTTCAACAGTATTCTTGCTCGCACCAGTCACAGTCTAAAACAACAATAAATTCCATTTTCCTCTGCTCACCAGACTCACTTAAATCAGCCTCTTTTTTTGTTTTTTTAAAAAAAGGGGTTAAGCAGCTCTCCTCTCAAACCTTCAAACGTGAGGCAGAAGTGGGGAATCAAAGTGTGCTGTCCGTAAAAGCTGCACCGTGTCTTGTTTCGATTACAGTGCAACACAGCTGTTTCTCAGACATCAAAAGGCTAGAAGTGCCGGGTTGAATCATGCTAGAATGAGGACGAGCGGGGCTTTGTTTTTACCCTGAACCGAAGGGAGGAGGATGGCAAAGTCACAGGAGATTTACAAGCATGCTCACTGCTCTTTAAGATGATGCATAAGAGAGTGTGCTTAATGATTTATTCCGGCATGCCACTGTGGAAATCAAAATGGATTTTTAGAATGTGCTCAACTCTTAAATCCAGACCTGGAGGATTGTGATTTATGAAAGTGACATCAGGAGCCTCGCGTGTTCCGCTATGTGTGTGTCTTAGTGAGCATATGTGAAACGGCATCTTGGCCTCATTAAGCACATTCAAGTTATGTACAGCGCGGTGTTTTTTTGTTGATGCAAGTGTTTCATGAAATGCTGTTTCACGACTGTTGTATGCCTGTCTCATTATGCCATTTAACAAGGATGAATCACAGACACGTATCCATTCAGAAAGAGTTATGCCAACGCGTTACATGGCATAGCAAGATAAAGATGAAGACACTAAAAAGTTTACAAGTCATGGATGGTTATGCTCATGGTGTTTCTCATATGAATATGGTGTATATTGTCAAGATCTGGTGTTTTTTTACAGCTGGAGGGCTTAGAACATGATGATATAAGTATGTGATGGCCATTCCCATGCTCCATTATCTCTCATAAATTGTTTCAGCAATTTTTGAGGTGATACCTTTTGTTGCACTGAGTTAGTGCTACATTTAACCGTTTTTTTCCACTCTAATTGATCAAAATGATCAATAATCCCTCCAAAATACAACATTAAGACACCAAGACCTTGAGACACACCACAGAAAAAGTCATGCTGTGATGTGACATTTGGAGATTTCTGCAATAATTGCATTTTTTGGCATTTGGATGGCGAGCGCTTCTGTTCTGGTGACTGCTCTGAAACCCCTTTGTTGTCAATATACCTCTATCCTCTGAATGCCCTAGGTCTCGAGTTTGTGGTTGTAAAGTTTCATGAGGCTGTGATTATACTAGAGGTCTCCACAGGTCATTTTATACGGTGAGGTCAAGTTTAAAAAAATCGTCTCACTACAATGAAATGGCTACTATGGGGACTAACATCATCATGAATACAAATGGGCTCATTGGAGTCTCAGCTTTCCAGTCATTCCCCAATTTATGTTATTCCAAGACTGTTTAGGAACCTCAGTATGCAGAAATATTCAAATACACAATTTTAGTACAGGCCAAAATAACACATATTTACTGCATGCAAGAAACTGTGTGGTTTTTGCCCCAAGCTGCATGGGATTAGCATAAAATAGGTTTATCTGTAAAGGAGACTCGTGGGTATCCATAGAACCCATTTTCATTAGGTCAGAGGTCAAGGAACCCCTTTCAAAATCACCATGCCAGTTACTCCTTGCCAAAAATAAGCGTAACTTTGCAGCGTTATTGCGCATTCTTCCCAACAAGCTAGCATGACATGGATTCCTTAGGTTCTGTAGTTTCACATGATATCAGTATCTTCACTCTACCTTGAAAACTGAGCCCGCTACAACCTCTGAAAGACAGAATAGCGGAGGTTTTAAAGGGTTAAGGTTTTAATTATATAGGTTTAAGTATGTGTTTAGGCCCAAAGAAAAACAGTTGAGAATAAATATGTTTTCAAACGTAACTTCCAAAACTTAATCCTCAGAACGGAAGAGCTGCAAAGACGATGCAGTCTGGGGCAAATCTACCTCTCATAATGTGACACATTTAATAAACTGTGATTTCATCCACGAGGGGCTAAGTGTAGAAACGTGGAGAACATTTTCTCTCAAGTCCCCCTCCCCTTTGAAGCAAACATCCTCCTGCTGGTGTTCAGACGCTGGCTTCAAAACGAAATACAGGCAGGAAATTGTTTCTGTGAGCCAGAACTCAAGTGTTTGTTGAGTCACTCTTATTGATCAAAAATGCAGCCGACCCCATGCAGGTATATTGCTATCTTTTTGTTTCCAGTAGAATTGAAGCTGTAATTTTACCTCAAAGACCCTACAACCCCATGTCCCCCCTCCACTCACACAGGTGTTCTCACTTATTCTGCCTGATTAGAGCTCTTCTTCCTGTTTCCCTCACACTTCGTTAGCTTTGTGGCACCTGTTACAGCAGAGCAAATTACAGCTTCATCATTCTTATTGGTACATGGGGTTTGGTGACCTCATATAACCCCTTTATGGCTCCGCCCAATTTCAACCTGAGCGGAGGTCTAATCAGCCAGAGAGTGAGAACACCTGTGCAGAGCATTCATTTGATGATGCCTGGTGTGTATTAAACTGCCAGGCCCGTTGCACATCTTACACAAGCATGTGCAGCAATGAAAAGAAAACTTGCATTCCTCTCACATACTTAAAACGCCATCCTTAAATTATATATGGACATGCGTGTGCATATATAATTCAAGTGCTTGGGGCTATATTTTGTGATTCAGGTAACCATAAGCTAAGACAAAAAGTGAATTAAAAAGGTCATTTAAATGCAAGCTGTCCTAAGAAGTGAACAATTTTTTACTTTTACCTTTACTTTCTCAATGTATCCTCATTCAACGGTTCATGTGATATCTTATAAAAAAAGTTATTCCTCATTTTCCCATGGATGTCCAGCAACATGTGATGAATGTCCAACAACTGTCGCACGAATGTGTCAATTTCTGATTGTTACACATACAGTCTTTTCAAAACAAACTTCCGTCACCACACGTGGCGGGCAACCAAACTACTTAATTAGGTCTAGGAAAAGATTTTCTTTTGGGTTTAAAATAACTGGCATAATGTTAGTACGGAAGTACGTCAGGTCAAGTAAATTCTATTTGTATTCGGGAAGAACCTGTGCAGTTTCCAGCTGCGTAAAATAGCCTAACATGGTGAAACAAGTAACGTCAACTAAGTGTTTCTTTTTCGCAACATAATTGCGTTCTATGTGAAAGTATTCAAACAGGAGTTTGAAAAAATATATTGACATGTGTAAAAAAAAAAAAACAGTGCCGATGTGTAAAGGCCTGGTGCAATGTGCCAACCATTGACCTGTGGGAGCAAACAAGGGCAATAATAATAATAACAACAATAAAAACTTAATGTAATAAAAGAACACTGAAAGTTCTGTTATTTCAAATTGTATAAATCAGCTAGTTTTATATGTACTACCTAGAAAAAATCATGATAAAAATCTGTTTGGATAAGTTTTGGGTGGTGTTGCCGTCCGGTATCGCCGTCCGAATCCTGTCATCCAGGGAAGTGGAAAAAAGGTTCTCTGACTTTATTAAGCATCAGGCAACAGTATTACATTTTATGGTGTGGTTTATTCAGTGTCATTAGCCCCTGAAAGTTGCTACAACAAAACAAAAATAAGTGTTCCTTTTTATTTGCTGATGGACATACAGCTTATAACTGTGGAGGAAGGGGCGGGACCGCTGCTATTCAACCAGACCCCATCCACTCTTTCATCAACTCCATCTTCCCTGCCATCCATCTTCTCACACAAAATGTAATGTACCTGATGAGGCCATTGTTGAGCGAGAATTTCCTATGATCTCCTGGATCCGGGGGGAAAATGCTGCACACTGTGACAATATGCTCATCATTTGCAATTACCTGCATGCGCACATCCCCCCAAAACAAATGACACTTAATGATAGCAGTCCTTATGAGGGACATAAAGGAGCTCATGAGCAAAATTAGATGCTGACAAAACATCTTATGTTTGTGATTTATTTATTTATTTGCACATTTATTTTTTGGCAGGAGAAAAGCAGAGGGATATCTTACGTAACTCGCAGTGTTTATTCAGCAATTATGCGTTGTAGCTAAGTAATGCCGCCGGTGTTTATGTAAGGGCAGCATGAACATGTCTGTGTTTGGAAACACTGCAGCTTTATTTATGTACGACAGAATGAAAAGATGATTTTTGGAAACTGCAGCTTCTGGTTTGCTACTGAAAAACCCACCGGCTGGGTGATGAGAGATGGTTCATGAATATCAGAAACATTCAGTTATTGACACTACAGAAATAAAACATTAAAGGTGCTATTGATAACATTCAGCCACTAGATGTTGCATTTCCCGTTCCATTGCATTTACTTCACAACTAGTCGTTGCCAGGCACTTACCGTCACTCTCCGCCATTTATCGAGTTCTTCCACATTACCTGACGACACAAAGATACCACACGTCATTTTACTGTTGACTCACAAGCCTTGTTAGAAGTGGGAACCAAATGTCGGATATCTTCGGCAGAGATAAACAAAACATTAATTTTCGACCCGCCAAATTTTTTTTAATTGATTAATTCACAATTATAATCATTTTTTTAAAGGAAAAGCCATACTTTTATTCCCAGACTTTTTCTAAAAGTTTTTTAATTATTAGTCTACATAAAAAAGTTATCAATAAGACCTTTAATACAACATAAATATCACATGTCAAACTACTATTTCCAAGATCAAGGTTAAACTTTCAAGCTTAGTTATGTGCAACATAAAAACAATGAAACACATTTATAAAAAAAAACATACAAGCCATTTGTACCTTTCAAAGTAAACTCACTGTGAAAACTTGAAACCGATATTCAAGCTACACCCACAGTATTCCCGCACATAAACACTTGAAGGTCAGCCAAATGCAGTACTTCACTCACAAGCCCACCTTCAGTCAGTAAAGGCTTTTTAAGCACCTTGGATATTTGTTCAGAGGAATAAAGGAAGAGTGGAGGAGGATGTTCAGAGTATAACGGGAAACAATATGCAGGTTAAGTGGAAATCGAAATAGCCGTTCACATAATTCAAATGCACTGACATTTTGACTCGGATACCACACAAAAATGCTACAAACGGCTAATCCACAAAAGTGAATTGGGACTCAAATACCTCTGCAGTCGGATATTATTCTCACTCATCACTACATGTGAGTCTGTGTCTTGAACCCCGAACCCATCAGTACAAATGATAAGAAGTTTGAAACGTTGTTTGCTGGTGCTGCATAGCTTATACACTCACAGTAATTTGCTCCTTCACAATGGAATGTTAATGTCCTAAAATCTGTCTTCCGTTGATAGAAAAGTTACAAACTGTGACTCCAATGGACTCCAAATGGCCTGACACACCTGTATTACTGTCATAGTGGCCAGCTTGTAAAGTGCACCCAGTGTACCACTTTCCAATGAGCTCGGCGTGACGATTATTATTCAACAGGTGCATTACAGCAGAGGAGGTTTTCAATGAGAAAAACATCATAAACGCAATATACTGTTGGGTAAAGTCACAGGGCATGAACACAATACTGATGCTGATACTGCAGGAATATTTTGAAATATTATACTCAGTTAGCCATTTGTTTGATGGACCCAGTTAATTGCATTCACCCATGTCTAGCCAACTGCTTTTGGTTCTGTATTTTTTATACATTATAGATCCAAGACGTTCACATCCCAACTCCCTTTTTAAGACCCCTTGGCAACACTTTTTGTTCGCAGTGAACATATGCTTAATTCAGTGGGCTACCTCCGGGTTTGAGAAGTGAAGCCAAGGTGGAAGTGCCTTAAACTTGCATTCTTTCTAATAGCCAACAGGGGGCGACTCCTCTGGTTGCAAAAATAAGTCTGATTGTATAGAAGTCTATGTTGAAATGAGCCTACTTCTCACTTGATTTATTACCTCAGTAAACATGTATGGTCTCAATCACAAGTTTAAAGTCTCCTTCAATACAACATGATGTTCATTTAGTCATTTGTGGTGCCATTTAGAGGCAAATAGACCATAAGACAGGGTATGCTTTAGGGCGTGGCTACCTTGTGATTGCCTGGTCGCTACCACGTCGTTGTCCGATCTTGGTGTTCTGTGTTTTTCAATTCATGAAAGGTTTCTTCTCGCTAAAGGGGAGTTTTTCCTTGCCATTGTCGCATAAGAATGCATGTTCATTGGGGATCTCTTGTTGGGTCTCTAAATTATAGAGTATGTTCTAGACCTGCTCTATATGAAAAGCATCTCGAGATAACTTCTGTTATGTAATTGAATTGAAAGTTAATTATAACCAATTAGGTCTCCTGAAAATGTCTTATTCAGCATTTGGTTGTGCTCACTGTAATCCTCACTAAATCCTGACAGATATGTTGTAGATGTACATACGTTTCTACGATTTTACTTTATTTTTAAACAAAAAATAGGCCCTAAATATGTAAAAAAGCCAAAGGGTACTTTGGATAGTTCTTCAATTCTACAGGACATGTAGAAAAGTAGATATCCACGGGGACAGAAGCATCGACTTGGCATTAATGGACTTGTCTCTGCGTTTGTGCCCATAGTTAAGAATTCCACGGACAGGAATTTAGTCGAGTTTGCAGGCTACATTAACTCTGACTGCACCACACACTCCATTTGTACCTCCCTGCATCCATAATTTACTCATTTTCTCTACAGACTGTTCTTGTGTTGCCTTGGGCACTAATATCCACTCACAGGTGTACGTCCGTGTGCACACTCACACATTAGCCCACACAGACGCACATGCTCTGGCTCTGGCCCCGTTTCTGGGAGTTTCTAATGTCCTTGTTTTTCTCTTTTCGCTTTTTTTTTTTTTACTGTTATCTCTGAGAAGGACTTCGTATTCTCCTCTGCTGCCGCCTTACTCTAAATGTGCTGAATGCCATCTTAACATTAGACTATAACCCCAGAGGACGTTGTTACTTACTCTGTCACTTCATACACAAAAAGGATTAATTATAATGTGGGATCTAACCATTCAATAGGTTATTCATGTAACAAAGAAAGAGAGAAAGATCAAGGAAGAAAGAAAAGAAACTTTTCTGTGAGAAGGGAAGTGTTATGTGGGTTTTATTGAGACCAATTGAGGCTGTGATGTAGGTGCAGAAAAGAAATCGCAGACAGATTTTCTGTACTGCAGATATACTGTAGTTGAGGACTCAACAGCAAAGCTTTGAGGTCATTACACTTAAAAACTGTAGAAAAGGCTGAAATCAGGACTGGGCAAAAAAACATGTAAGAAATCATAAGAGATGGGAACCTTTTTTGTACTCAATGTGTATTGAGGTATTGAAAGCTGTCAAATACTTAAGACATTGTAGCCCTGTCTCCTAAAAATGACATTCCCATACAACAAAACTGCATTATGAATAATGTTTCGAGAGAAACATATTTTGTTTTGGACTACATTTGTTTTTGATGTATCACAAATATGTTTGTAAAAAAATGTTGTGTAGGGAGGAGGTCAGCGTTCACTTATTTTAACCATGATGTTTTTTTACTAAACCTAAGCAAGTAGTTTTGTTGCCAAAACTTAACCAAGTTTTTTTGATGCATTCTTTTGTTGTTAGCAATTTTAAGCCAAACCATGAATTTCTTTTTTACTAAACCTAACAAAGTATTTTTGTTTTGTAATCATTTTAAACCAGACCATGATGTTTTTTTTTCCTTAACCTAACCAAGCAGTTGTATTGCCTAATCATACCCAAAGTAGATTTGTTGTATTTACTGCGTGAACCGCGTGTTTAAAACTAATTCAAAGTGTTACTGAAATCCGGAAGGAAATATGTTTCCCACGAAATGTAATTGAGAATGCAGATTAGTTGTATGGGAATGCAATTTTGCAGGTGACAGGGTTGGACAATAGTTAGGTTGTTTAATTATTCTCTTATCAGGCAGTGTAAGTATTAAATATTTTACCAACTTTAGAATGTATTTTATTTTGCGAAAGTTTGTGTACAATTACTTGTGTTTAACATATATGTGAACTGTTTTTTTTGGGTGGGGTAAATTAAAAAAATATTAATCCTTTCTATTCCTAAATAATTCCTCATATATTGCTTTGGTATCAGTACTGAAACTCTTTCAAAAGTCTGATATGGTATCAACATTTGCAGCCTTAATGAAACAATGGTTTTCCATTTGAATCTGTAATGTTGTATCTGTCAATGCTGAATTGTTTTGTCATACAGACGCATGAAATGTATTAAACTTCCCTCGCCAGTGAATTGAAGGCAACTCCGACCTGCATTACAGTCAAAAATAATAATAATAATAATAATAAAAAAAACGTCCACACCACATTTGCATTGGGTGACATCTTGTTGCAGCCCCCCCAATACAAAGAGTAAACAAAGTTTAATTCACAGACTCCATTAGTAAACAAGCAAACCTGGATGCCATCTGGCTCCCTACTTACCACTAGCTACACATTTCTATCAGTCAATTCCCAGGAAGGGAAATGAATCACTGGTTACATGAGTTGAGCAGATGCCAGCGAGCACTAAGCCTACAGATATCCTGCAGTGGCAAATCAGCAACAACAAGCAGCTGCAGGAAGCTACATACATCGGACAACGGAAACAAACAATGGGATTTGCTGCAGGGAGTCAACCATATTCAGCTGACAGGACAATTACACCAAGCATACACAGAGTATACACAGAATCAAGCAGAACCACAAACACAAGGTACGGCGGAAACTTGGTGAACAGCTGATCCCAGCAGCTGTCTTTATTACCCTTGAACTAAACTCATGATTGGATTACAGTGAAAGTAAGAGTGAAATAAGTCACGGTGGCATTTAAGAACCACAAACGCAAGTACATTTACGTTTGTAGGTGCTTTTTTAATTAAACAAAAAGCAACACCTTAAGTCAGCTGACTTGCAAGGTCTAGGAAACTGGTGGCGCAGAATTCATTTGTGAGCAAAATGTTAGTGGAACCCAAAGTAGTAAAGTCAGAAGCCTGAAAGTTTCTTTCTTGCTGTTGGTTATATTGTATGTAATTTACAGTAAATATCAAGAGAGCAAATATTGCCAGTTATTTAAGTGGATACATCTCCATTCTGATCTCAAGCGCACAGCTGATAGGTACGTGGTTTGTTTACATGACGTAACAGAAGGGGCATATTTAACAGATTCAGTGTGAACAAAGAGCGTCCTATGTTATTATAAGTAAATAAAAAGCCCACAAATCTATCTTCTTATTTCTTTGCTTCTTATTCTGTCAATAAGAACAACAAACACAGGACTTTCAACCATGAGACTGGTGTACGAGACAAATAATATAAATATATATACAAACTACTTCACACTTGGCGGGTGTATTCCTCAGGCCCCAGGGATGCGCAGTGTCAAAATTGGTACACGCAACACTTTCATGTCATCGACAGCGTGCCTTTACCGGGTGTTGGATATACTGACGTTGCAACCGAACTGTTCTTCTCTTCCCGGAGTCAATGAGTGATGAGCAGTTCTCGACAACACTGCAGCACTTCCAAGGGCCAAGCAACAGGCCCTCTCCGAACAGGCATGCGTTCTGAACGGGCACG
>CAKALG010014997.1:0-11784 GCA_916700815.1 Helicolenus hilgendorfi | reverse complement strand
CTGCTGAAGAAAACCAAAGCAGCGTCTCGGAGACGCAACCACAGCGCTGATTATCGCGGACGCAGCGTTTTACGCGCAGCCGACGCATAAAGTGGATTTAACTGAACAACCTGCATGGAGAAACTCTAAAGGCTTTATTCATTTTTTTTCTCCCCTTGTCGTCTGCCTCTGCTGGGCACCAACTGGTGAGTAAAAACACACACCTCGTCTGTCAGGTAGCTGGATTTTAGCTCAGGGAATCGGTCGGAATGTTGGCGCTTCAGATGTTGCAAATAGAATAGAATGGAACAGAATGGAATAGAACGCTTTGTTGTCATTGTATCAAATACAACGAGATTCACAGTTGCCACTTCTGCTCAGTGCTTTAAAACAAATACTTGACAAGACTAAACGAGGCAGATAAAACATATAACAGGTAAAACACACACAGTTATAAAGTAAATAAAACAGGTAAAGTAGATGTTAATAAATAAATATAAACAGAAGTGTTACACTAGAAGTATAAAATGTAAAAAATAGATGTAATGTAAACAGAGGTAATTGTAAAATAGGTAGGGTAGATGTAATAAATAAAATGTAAACAAAGTTGCACTTGTGGTGTATATATATTCCATCAAGGATATATTGCACAGATAAATGTATTTCACATTCAGTGTATTAATATTGCACAGATTTATTATTTGTTCAGTGTCCGCATGGCACACACAAGTCTGTGTTTAGTATGATGGAGACAATTAAATGTTGTCAGCAGCTAACAGAGTGTGAGTGCAATTCAGAGTGGCTGAGCATCACTGTCAGCCACATTATAGCATGTAGACTACTTTAATATTTCCATATAATATTATAATATAATAAACTATATGTGCTTCTTTTTCTTAGTTAAAAAAAGTAGTCAAATGCTGGTGACTATTCTTAAGAAATACCTTTTTGTTTGTTACCTGTAAGTGTGAAGATTTCCTTTGTTGTGTAGTTCACAAGGATTTTTCTTTTCTTCATATTCTATTCTGAATAGTTTTAGTAGACACAGGTGATGAGCCCTTTTTGTGTTGATGAGGAAGAGGAGCTGTGGAGGTCTTCATAACCTCTTACTTATTAATATTTATAATTGTTTTGTCTATTATTTAAAATGCTTTTGTGTGTGTGTGTGTGTGTGTGTGTGTGTGTGTGTGTGTGTGTGTGTGTGTGTGTGTGTGTGTGTGTGTGTGTGTGTGTGTGTGTGTGTGTTCTATAATGGCAAAGGTTAACTTTGGGATGTTGGGTTAGGGTCGTTACTGAGGGCCTAAAACATGAAGATCCGCGTGGAAACGCTCATAAAATGAAATTTAAAAAAAGACAATTTAAATGCCTGAAGGTGTTTGTGAAATATTTGGTTGCTGCTTAGTAAAGTTATTTTATTTTTTAATTTTTTTGCTGCATTGCCTTGGAATTGTCCATATATAAGCCTAATAGTTATAGTTTCTAATTTTCTAAAAAAAAATAAAATAAGTGTGTCGCAAATAGAATTCAACATGGTTATGACGTTGCCCAAGAAATGTTGTATTAAAAAAAATGAAAACTGTTGTATTACAGGATTATTTTTAAGTAATTTAAATGTATTAATATATCAGCAGAAACCTGATTATAATGTATTCCTAATTTATATGTAATATTGTTTGGTTAAAGAGAGGAAAATAAAAACATTTTACTTATCTTTTTTTAAATCTGATATGCAGGATTTTTTTTTATTCTCCTGATGCAACTTTCTTCTTCTGTTTTCCAGGATTCTGGAATGGAACTGAATCTGTCGAAGAATGTGATTTCTTGTGGAGACGCAGGTATGACGTGTTCTCTTCACAACTGTTTAATTATCATATTGTTATCAGAGTCACAAAACTAGAAACTATGATGTAAAGCAAAAAAAAAAGGATGCTGCAGTGTGTGAGTATACAGATCTCCTGCACCTCTCGGTTTTATTGGCGCAAGGTCAGAACTTGTTGTTGGTGAATCTACAGGCATCTGCTTTCAGACGCAATATGTTTGATATGCGGGGAATTAGATGCGGACATATCAGATAATGAGATGCAAATGGAAGCGTGTGGGAATCAAATGAAACGAGATTTTCAACAATGTTTAGCCTATAGTTGAGGTTTTATTTACACACTTTTATGTTGTGTCTGGTTTTCTGATGATAATGATTTCCTGGTGAGTCGTTTTGGAAAAAGCAAAAACACGAAGCCAAATAGACAGAAAGCAACAAAAAAAAAGCTATATTCAGAAGGAAGCTGAAGCTTACATGTAACATTTTATCTCATAACACATTAAGTTTTTAACAAAAAAAAAGGAGGTCTTTTGGATTTAATCACAGAACAAAGAAGTTTTTTTAAAGACATTTAAATGTCAAACATGCACGTCAGGCAGAAATCCTTTTAAATTTTACATTTTCTGTCAGGAAATAATCATTTTTAATAATGAAGCAGCTAAAAGGTCAGGTCCTAAATATCACGACTCTAATGGGAAACATAATTATTATGAAGACAGAAAGAAGTTTGGACTGCTGAGTATGTTTCTATTTGGAAAAATCTGACTAGATGGACCTTCATTAAAGTTACAGTGGAATCTATGTTACTAATAAACACGTGTGCGTTTTTATCTATTATAACGTTTTTATCTATTCTTTTGTTATTATACTGTTTAACTCGCACCAACAAAACCAAAGCAAATTCCTAGTGTATACCTCTTACACCTTGCAATAAACACGATTCTGATTCTGGATTCTGGATTATGATTCTGGATTATGATTGTGATTCTGATTCGTTTTTATTGGTTTGTATTTTTTAGAACTAATTCCACCTGAACTCAAGTTATCAACCGTTTTTTGTCTTCTATAAAAACCAAACTACACTAAACACGGTGCCCAACTTTAAGTTCATATAAAATCCAATATTTTTACAGCTTCTTCTGATGAGTATTCCCTGTGATGGCCATTAGAAGTTATTGTTTTATTTAGAGTTGTTTGTTGGTTGTCAGGCTGCAGGTCAAACAGGCCTTGGACCAAGCAGAGAAAACCATCACCAAGGAAATAATCAGCTCTGTCCTTCTCCAGTTACGCACCGTGTCCAGTTACATATCCACTGCTGTTCCTGCCTTTCAATCTGCTCTCCAGCTTTAATTTTCTATAAGCTTTGTGTTTTTTTGGCCCCAGTGGTTCCAGCTTCACTTTGTTTGGTCGCCTTATAAGTTAAGAGAGGAATAAATACTGTATTATTACGCGTGTTTGGTGTGTGATTAAGAGTTTATTTTCACTTCTTGGGGAGGAAAAATATGAGTTGTTTGCATTTCCACCAGGCCTTTAACCTGTCCTGCCGGATGGAAAGGCTTTTTAACTCATCCATCACACGCAAGTGCCCTCCAGAGCAGAGGAGATGCAGGCTGGAGGAGGAGGAGGAGGCTGCTGGGTATTTAGATTAGCCCCATCTATCAGCCTGTAATATCTACTGGAGGACAGAGGAAAGGTAGAATCACAGGAGCTCCTCCATGGAAAAATCTCCATGTGCTGTAAATCCTTTAATATTCCTACGGGGACTTTAAGGGTCAGCGGGTTTATTGTGACTTTTATTCGACTAGTGCTGCTCTATTATTCTTAGAAAAATTACCTTTTTTGAACAGTATCTAAATTGTGATTTCCCTGCAACAGGCCTGGGTTTTTTTTCACAGTTTATTTCCTAATATTATTATATTCTTTATTATAGAGAGACTTCAGTTCTTTTTTTTAAGGACACAGCTGCACAACTGCTCTTATAATCACCGTATATTGACCCACGCAGTGCCGCATACACTCCACGGATACGCAGCAAGGCAAGGCAGCTTTATTTGTATAGCACATTTCAGCAACAGGGCAATTCAAAGTGCTTTACATAAACATTCAAGAACATTGCCACAAAGTGCAAAAGAACATTAAGACATAATTAAAACAGTTATAAAAACATTAAAGACTAGAAAATAAAAATAAGCTAAAAATAAATGCTATAGGATAGAAGCTAAAATAGAATACAACACACAAGAGTAAAAGCTCTAGTGCAGTATATACGATAATTATCTGGTTTAATAAAAGGCAGCAGCAGCAAACAGAAAAGCTTTAAGCTTTGATTTAAAAGAACTCAGAGTTGGAGCTGGTCCTGCAGGTTTCTGGGAGCTTGTTCCAAATATTTGGTGCATAAAAACTGATTATGTATGTTTAGTTCTGACTCTGGGGACACTAAGCAGACCTGATCCAGATGAACCTGAGAGGTCTGGATGGTTCAGAACATAGCAGAAGATCAGAAATGTATTTTGGCCCCCAAACCATTTAGTGCTTGTAAACCAGCAGGAGTATTTTGAAATCAATTCTCTGAGGGAGACAGGGAGCCAATGTAGAGACCTCAAAACTGGACTGATGTGATCCACTGTCTTGGTCTTAGTGACGTACCCACTGACCTCCCAACTAACACGCACCGATTTAGATTTCAAGTCCATTCAGTCTTCACAACCTGCATAGTAAATACCAGCTGCTGACACAGTGGGGTGACCAGGTGCTCGAGGTCACTTTTTACAAAAATGCATCAGATCCCACGTGCACTCTCGCGTTTGGGTCTACACCGTTGAAATGCATGCGCCGAATTTCTCTTCAAACCTATTTTACGCACGTGTCTGCAGCTCAGAAAGTAAGTGAGTACGCAGGTAAATGATGGTGGTTTTCTGCAAAAGGACACTTCAGTATGTGAGGGTCGAACTTCTTGCAGGCCTATTAGGTTCAGGTTCAGGTGACTTTATTTGTACCAGTATAGGTAGATTTGTTTTGCAGCAAAAATAGAGGATGACATCCGTATTGGCAATAAGGTAGAGCACAGACAAGAGACAGATATACCAAAAACATGACAAAGAGTACTAAAAAGGCTTACTAGAATCAGGACCCAGCAAAAAGAAGAAGGCCACAAGAACAATATAAAAAAAACACTGAAATATCAGGACAAAAAAGACACAATAAATGAGAAAAGGGATAAACTTTCCATAAATATGTGCAAAAGCTGCTATTTAAATTAACAATTGCAGCTGGAACAAAGCTGTTCCTGTAGCGCTTTGTTCTACACCTTGGGATATAACTGCACACAACAGGCCACCGTGGCTGCATGCTGGAGCTGGATACTCTAATTATGACACAATTCTGCTATAAAAACAACAAATTGTTTAGTTAATTTATAAATATTCAGATTTCTTCATTAGAATGAATGAATGTGTCAGGCTTGTATTGTGTAGAAATCTAATCCAGGCTCTTATGTGAGCTCCACTGAACAAATGTAGATGAGAAAAGCAGAGTGATTGGTGAGAACACAGATGCGTAAATAGACGTAATTAGTGTTTTGCCCTTGTTTTTTTTTTTTGTTTAATTACGCAGAGACACAACAAAATATGTCCTTTCCTGGTTGACATTTAGTCACTCAGAGCTGAGCATTTTCCTCAAGAGATTAATTCTGTAGTTGTGTTAAGACACAAGCAAAAAAAAGTCTATTAATTCAAGAAAAACCTTCTGACTCCAATGGCAAATGTTTGCCTTGTAATAAATGTGATTTTAAGTCTCTGTAGCTCTACTATAGAAAACCATTCAAACCTGAAAGGTTGCTGTTGGTCTGCAGATATGCAATCACAATAAAACATAGATCTTAGCACATACAATAAGTAGATATGTTCTAATGCGTAAAAACAAAATCCAAACTAAACGCCTGCTCTTATTGGTCTGAAATGAAAACCTGACTTCCAAGGATGCACCAGGTCTACTTAAAACCTTAAATCACCACAAAGAGGCCTCAACCTCACTTCAAACTAATTGAAATCTTTTGCGAGCATGCGCGTTTTCTAACAAAGAAAGAAGTTTGCACATGCAGCTGCTGCATCACCATCATCATGTTTCACTCAAAAGTGCAGCACACAACGAGATCAGCAAGTCAACATCTGGACGATGCTCTGCAGCTCTCCACACAGACAGACAGACATATGGGTGTTCAGAGGGTTACAGTTCACATTAAAGGTCCCGTATCGTGCTCATTTTCAGGTTCATACTTGTATTTTGTGTTTCTACTAGAACATGTTTACATGCTGTAATGTTAAAAAAAAAAACTTTATTTCCCTCATACTGTCTGCCTGAATATGCCTGTATTTACCCTCTGTCTGAAACGCTCCGTTTTAGGGCATTTTGACGGAATTGTAACAGAATTGCGTTGCTAGGCAACAGCTTGGGTCCATGTTTACTTCCTGTCAGCTGATGACATTTACATACACTGCAACCAGGAAATAAACTGGGACACATTTAGAATGTTTACGTTTAAAATTGACTTATTAGCTATTTCACATACTTTATCTAAATTATACCACATTGCTTGGATAGAAAGCGTATAATGCCGCCTGCAAACTGACCACCACTGGCTGCCATTCGTGCGTCATCGACCAACAAAACAGACTGAAATGTGTCACCATCAGCAGCCACATTCAGGTCATCTGTAATCAGATCATATTAGCGGACCATCAATCTTAATGGGGATTTGTGCTGAGAGGTTGTGCGTGTTGAAGTTTAGAAAAAGGGTTTTATTAATGTTTAATTATATCATCATGTTTGGGGGAAAGATCTGCTGCTGTCATCAGATTTAGTTATCTGGTAGAAAATCTGTTATTCTGCTATAAAAGGAAAACAAAACGTGTGTTAAGTTATGAGCTCTGCTGGTCTTTTTATTAGTCCTGATTGTTTATTTGTCAAAGTGCAACAATGAGCTTGGTGGAGAGCGACACTCAGTCAGTTTACAGTGCGTGCCATTATTCATACATATACACAATAATCTTCATGCACTTTTCAATCATACTGAGGAAACAGTAACTGGGCATGGCCAGTGTTGGAGGGCAAATGTTTATTCAGCTCAGTACATATCCGAGATATACGGCACATTGTGTGGGTGCGTGTGTGTATAAGCGCACCCAGCTGCGTTGCACTGGACGAGATTCAAACATGCCTGCACGAATAAAAGGCCCATTTTACTCCTAAAGAGCAAAGCGGTGCATTGCGCGCTCCCGAGATCCGGAGAAAAAAATGAACGCTGCAAAAAATGTGTGCGTAAAAACCAGCCATTCAGTCCAATACTGAGTCTTTTAAAAGGTCCCATATCCTCCTGGAAACCGAGTAAAAAAAGTGTCTTCCAATTTCTTTTTTGTGTGATTTCCTTCCTATTTAGGGTTAAAAGAAAATCTCACAATTTAGACTTTTTAATTTGTATTTCTAATTTTGCAATATGTCCATTGTAGTCCATTTCAGTGTCAAAAGGCAGCCGAATTTACAAGATACAAAAAAATAATAATGGCTATAGAGTGATATTAAACCAAGAATACATTCAACTTGGTTTAAAAAAAACACATGACATATCACTGGAAAGCCCATGATGTCATCTTTACAATAACCCAGGGGTTGATAGAGTAGGTCAAAAGAGTAAAAAGGAGATGCACGTGGACAAAATGTCCACTACATAGGACACATGTCAATGGGCTGGGTCTCAGGAGGATATTATAAAAAGTGAGATTTCCATGTCTTTTATATTATAAAGCAGGTTTAAATGCTTTATAAATTCTGTTAAACTATCAAAACGCTCAATATACGGAGAAATACACACACAGCCCGTATTCAGAAATTGTGCGTTTGAAACAAGCCGTTTGGAATTCTGTCCATTTGTGATGTCACAAATATACAATATTTAGACCATTACACGGTTTTAAACAAAAATTCTAAATGTGTCCCAGTTTATTTCCTGGTTGCAGTGTATGTAAATAACATCAGCTGACAGGAAGTACACATGGACCCAAACTGTTGCCTAGCAAAGCAATTCTGTTGCAATTCCGTTGAAATGCGCTAAAACTGAGCGTTTCAGACAGGAGGGTGAGTACAGGTATATTCAGACAGACAGGATGAGGGAAATAAAGTTTTTTTTTTTAACATTACAGCATGTAAACATGTTCTAGTAGAAACACAAAATACAAGTATGAACCTGAAAATGAGCACGATATGGCACCTTTAAAGCAAGTGAGAAAACTGTAGAGTAGAAATTTACATGGTATATTATGCTCAGATTGGACGCTTTTTACGTTTTCACTGCAAAAAATGTGTGCGTAAACCAGCCATTCAGTCTAATACCGAGTCTTTTAGCAAGTGAGAAAACTGTAGAGTAGAAATTTACATGGTATATTGTGTTCAGATAGGACGCTTTTTACGTTTTCACTGCATCTAAACTTGATTTATGACTTTTGCATGCGATAAAAACTAAATGTCTGATAAATTAATAGCACGACTTGTTTTAGCTTGACGTCAGAGTTGTTTTGGGTGGATGTTTTTTCTTGCAGTGGTGCATGCTCAGTGGGTGGGACTCGTTCATTTTGGGGAGGTTAAACGCAGCCGATGGGTGGGTCTCTTGTGTGGGTGTTGGAGAGCCGAGGCTTCCTCTCAGTCACAGCGGTGCACAAGCTTTTTCCTGCAGCGCAGAGAAGGAAGGAGAGGAATAAGGAAAAAGGAGCTGCATGTGTGGGGGGTTCATTTTTACTTTTCGTGGAAGAACAAGACTTTCGTTTGATCGTTGCAGAGGGTGGACTTTTTTTTAAGCTGTTGAGGAAAAAAGCTCTGTGCATCTCCAAGGATTCCCTCCCGTTTTACCCTTTTTTTTGCACGCATCCTTCTCTCTTCAAGGTGGGATGAATTTGGACAGAATCGCAGAGGCAGTGAGAGCTGCACCGCCGGCTGCTCGCGACGTGGCCACAGCGTTTCATTTACCGAGAACTTCAAACAGCAGCAGAGAAACTTTAGAGAACTCAAGCAGCGAGTCTTCAGACACAGAGTTGGCAGGTACACACAGCCAGAGTGTAACAGTATTAACCTGTTATTGTTAAAAACAGTGCTTTACTGTTAATACAAAAGAAAACCTGTTAAATTACGCTCATAGGCCGTTTTTTAACTGAACTATAATGCATTCCTAAAAAAACAGCACTTTACTGCTGATCAGCTGTCTAAAGTATCATCAGTAACAGTTTCATGCAGTATTTTTTTTAATTCTGGGACCTGATCTGCACATGTGAGGCTTGTACATTGTACATGATTGGAGAATCAGTGAATTAGCTCTGTTCTTCACTCACATGTTGTTCTGGTTTGCATTCTGTACTCCGCTATAGACAGACATTTTGGGAAAAAGTGTCAACACGTCTATTATAGCCTTTCTCCTAACAAGTGTCTTTAATTGTATTTAGTGTGACTATTCCTGTCTGTAACCTGCTGAGTCTATTCATCTAGGCAAAACAAATAATGTTTATTAAAATATATGTAAAAAATACAACCTAAATAGTGCATTAAAACAAATCAGTAAGATAAAAGAAAGGTGAAAAACAGCTATATAATGTATCTTAAACAGTAAATTAACTGTAAAATACTGTGAAATTAATTTTAAAAAACAGTTCAAACTGTATTTTTCATTAACAGTACAAAGCTGTAAATTTCAGAGACAGTATGATAATGTTAATTTTAGAGTAACATAAAGGCAATCCTGCTGCCAGTTCTTTACTGTTATTTTACTGGGGAATTCTTGACAGAGTGCTTTTAGCAACTCGATTCCTTCTTCTGAGTGCAATAACAGTTTATTTTACGTCTCTATCTCGGCAGTAAAGGAGATACTATTTTAGTGAACTCAGTGTTTCCTTATTCTCACTGCAAAGACAATTGATTTCCTGCAACATGCACATGGATAAAATGCAACAAAATCCATTTGCAGTAAACCTTAGTTTGGTTTATTTCTGCTCCAAAGTGTAATGCGCATAAAAATGTAACAGGAACAGGGAGAATAGTTCAGCTTTTTGTTTATTGCGTTGGCTGAACCAAACACTTGGCAGGATCCTGAGGTCTGTCAGGGAAAAATGTGCAGAACAGCCTGGCCTGCTGTCAGTAAATGCATTAAAACAAAACTATAAATATTGAGCCCATCCACCAATCTAAACTAGAAAGCCAGAAGGTCTGTTAACAATTCTTGGAGAAGCTTTTTGTTCTTCAACTTGGCCACACTTTTAGAGGAAAAACTACACTTTGTCTTCTGTCTCTCTCCATGTGAGGAAGAAATAGCAAATATAGGTGCATGTTTATTTCCTTTGTTTAAATAATTTATGGGGCTTAAATTAAAAATTATGTTTAAGTTGCTTTTTATTTTTGGCAAACAATCAAGACACTATTCCCTTTTTTTGTGATTAACCTTTGCACGTGTTGACCCTTCAGTTTAATGGGCCAACCTTGTTAGGACACGAATACAAGATAGCAGTTGGGAGATAAGAGACCTCGTCGTAAAGAAAAGCCATATTGATCTCCAAGTGTGTTTGAAAGAATCGATGCAAAACGCACAGACATGTTTGTAAATATTTGGCTTTTAATGTGTCACTTCTCTTCTGAGACTTATTTTTCATGAACAACTTTGTAAATAATTTATTTATAGCTTTGCTTATTTCACGCTTGCATGCAGAGTTGACCTATAAAGCTTTAGGTTTGTTTTTGCACGTTGGTTGCATTTCATTTCAGTCTGAAAAGTTTTAAAGTGAAAATACTCCATTTTTATGTACATGTTAAACAAACTACCATATTGCCTTTGGTCGTGTCATAAATTACAGAAGTACTGGTCTGAAATATTATGTGAAATGGAAAAGATTTAGAAATGAATCTTTGATTTTAGGAATCCCAAGTATAAATATAAACTACTACAGCCAACAAAAGGTTATATAACATTCTTACATTTGCTGCTAGAAAAAAATATATTACTACAGTGGATCAGTGATAAGAAACCCTCTATCCAAGGCTGGCGATAAGTGATATTTGAGATGGTCCCTTTGGAATATCTCACAAATATTCTACATGCCCTAAGTAGATCAGTTCCACAATATTTGGCAGCCCTATCTGAATTATATTGGACTTAAACTCTCTTCCATTATCTCACAAGGAGTCTCTTGAACATGAATTCATATATCCTGTGACATCTCTGCACTATGGACTATTTTCTATGACCTCCTATATATATATATATTTTTTTTTTTTATCTGAGCTGTACCAGTGTTGGTTGTTGTTTTGTTTTTTATTGTGTTTGTGAAAATAAGAATACCCAATAAACTAGTGAAATTAGTGAAAAAAAGTACCATAGCTGCAGCATAGAATAGTTTCACCCCAAAACCAAACCAGCCTTACAGTACGTGGACAGACACAATATGATCTGTAAAAACGTCTTATAAAGACTCGAGCAATGCTCGAATGCTTGGAAGTCATCATGGTCAAATCATTTAAGAAAAAAAAAACGTACACAGAAGTAAATGATGGAGAAATCTGATTATTTAGGTCAAAATATACAGTAGGAGTGTTGTGCTTTGGCTTTAATGTGTCACTTCTCTTTTGATGCTTATTTTTCATGAACAACTTTGTAAAAAAATTATTTATAGCTTTGCTTTTTTCATGCTGGGAGAGTTGACCTATAAAGCTTTAGGTTGTGTTTTTGCACGTTGGTGCATTTAATTTCTGAAACGTTTGACTTTTAAAGGGAAAATACTATTTTATGTGCATGTATATGTTATACAAAGTACCATAGCTGCAGCATAGCATAATTTCAGCCCCGATTTTATGATCCACAGAAAAGGAGAGAAGCGCCGAACAGAGGAGCGATGATGGGAACGCGGACGATCCGAAGAAGAAGAAGCAGCGACGGCAGCGGACTCACTTCACCAGCCAGC
>CAKALG010014996.1:0-19952 GCA_916700815.1 Helicolenus hilgendorfi | reverse complement strand
TGAGAAAAGTCGGGGAGACACTGACACAGCGAGAAGCTGATTAATACCCAACTGTTTATCAAACAGGAATATTCGAGCACAGAGAGCTTTTCATCCAAAGTCTAATGATGCTGCCGCAGAAGTGATGCAAAACGGAGGGATTTTCCATTTGCAGATAACCTGTGCTGTGAGCAAACCCATCCGCTTCCTGCTTTCCAGCTCATAAGCAAACAATTACAGTGGGCACTCCTCTCTGCGTGTGTCCTGAGAAAGACGATTTTCATGTTGCAGCATTTTGTTGTCCTCTATCTTAACGCTTTCTTCGTTTTCTTTACGACTATTCCATCAACACAGGGGCCAATTTTGCAGCATGCCAATTTTGTGCGGGCACTGAATAGAGCAGCCCAGCAGGAACCCTGGGATATAATGGTAAATTTAAAAAATCTCCACCGTATCCTTTAAAACAAGGTTGTGTGGGTAACAGCAACATTAGAGATAGGACTGTTTCACCCACATGCTTTTGAAGTGTTTTGGAGTGAGAGTAAAGTAATTATAGTTTCAGAAACCTGCTTTATTGTTGTGTTACCCCAAGGTTTCATGGAGGCTCTGACTCCTGGCAGGGGAGCTGAACAGCTGACTGCTTCACTTCAACATTTGCAAAGGATGAAAATCAGCTGCTTCAAAAGACACCAACTCAGCCAGTGATTCCACTCTTCATGAGGCTCATTATGATATAAATCACTCGTATTCAAACATTTTTGCCAGATCAGCCATTGATTTATGTCGACATTTCAAACCCACTGAAGCGGTCCACTCCTTCTAGTTTTGATTTTTGAAATGCTAGCTGGCAGTCGGCCCAGACTTTGTGTGTCAAAGAGGTGGCTCTTTATGGGCCATCACTATTCAGTTACAGTCCAACTCTTAGTGTTGCTTCAGTCAGCCTGGCTGCTGCATATTAAGATTTTGGGGAGAGAGAGATGAATGGATGAATGATGTTCATCAAAGATCCCCATCCAGACTTCAGAACAATGTGGTTATTGGGAACTAGACAAATAATAATTGTTTTCTCACCTAAAGGTAAACTAACTTCACAATAAAGGACTTGTTTCACTAGTACTTGCCTTCTTCACATACATATACAGTATATGGGAAATTATTTCCTGCAATAATCATTTGATAATCATTCCTTTCTGTAGTAAACATTTATTTTTTATGATCTAAGTATCCAACTCAGAGATAATGGTGTCAGGAACCAAGTGTATTAGCTCATAGTATAAAAAGTACCTTGCAATTGGGGAAACAATGGACTCAGAAATCAGTGGAAAACACCAGAACTTGAAATATATTGGTGTCCAGGCAGCCATAAACTTTAAAAGAAATAACGGTAGGAGGGATCCTGTTGTAAGCCCAAAAGAGGTGGAACTTCTGTTTAAGCATAAAAGTCAGAGCACCACTGAAGTTGTTTCAGTCATCTGCTCTAATCTATACTGTGTTTGTCTTTATTTAAAGTTATTCTAAGTGCGGTAGATAATCTGAAACCAACTAGCAAAGTGATTATTTTCTCTCCCATAAGTGCAAGGGAGGATTTCAGTTAGTAAAAAAATACAAACAACAGAAAGTATCTTCAGAAGTGGAGACAAACGGGTTAGCAGAGTGAAAACTAACCACTTCAAAAACCTCAATTGTAAATCTGAAAGCCACTGGAAGAACTGAAAGCTGTAAACTTACCTTCATTAGTACTGACTCACTGAGTTTCTCACGGTTGACAATCTTTATGGCGACTTTCTGGCATGTTACACAGTGGATTCCCAGCTTGACCAACCCTGCGAAAACAAACAGGAAACACACACTTTATTAGGTCAAACAGGTCAAACACTTCTTAGATGTCCACATTTAGGAGGACTACTGCAATAGCAACGCGATGTGTGCTCAGATGACACCAAGAGCAGCAACTGATTATATACTGGGCTGAATTTACAATGCGTAATGTGTTCTTAGTGAGCGCATTATGTAAGGTCATTTCAAATAGATTCAAATTAAAGTGATGTGTGAAGTTGTTTTTGGCTAACCACTAATGTGCATCGACCAGACTGATGTATGTTGAGAATGCTGATAATGACTTCTGAAGTGTAGACAGTTGCTTAAAGAAACTGCCCTCTGGGGTTTATTTGAGTCATAAAGGCAGTAAGTGAGTGGGCCATTTGTGTTATTGATTCCTATAATGTACTAAACTGCTGTGATGCAGTCGTGTTGAGTTAGCTCAAACAGACAATAAAAGGTAGCGGTAACAAACAGTCAGTCAAAGGTCAGTTGTTGAATGGGACTCATTATTATTGACCAGTTCTCCAAAATGACAAGTATGTAGCAACGAATGTAGGAGAGTAAATCAGGATGTCACATTTCAACCAACCCAGCAGAAAGTGTTACCCTTTACTTCACAACACAAACACATCGATGCATGGGGAGAGATTTGATAAGCCAGCTCTACTGGGATTCCCACACAAACTTTCCACATTGGCATTAGTGTCAAAATCAAAACCCACACGTTATAAATCTTGTGATTCGCCACAGAACTACGAAAGCATCTCCCCTGCTTTGCCACAGTACGGGTCCCCAGGTATCCATAGTTAAATGATCAGCCACAAACAATGTAGAAACCAAGCAGGGATGTCCCGATGAGTGTACAGTTACAGTGGAACAAAGTGGTGTGTTAGTGTGTATGTGATACAGGGGAGCCATGACGACGGCACCAATCCATTTTCTGCCAGGGACCACGGAAATGCGCACACATTAGAAAGACGTTTGCATCAAATAAATTACTTGCAAACTGAAACAAACACACACACACACACACACACACACACACACACACGCATACACAAAACAAATGTTCGGCTCTCTATTATTGATTTCCCCAACGGCCTCGTGGTGCTGCAGGGATTTGGAGACGACAGAAGATGATTTTTAACTTGGTAAACTACAGCATTTGAGCTCTCTAATGTCTGGCACACATAATTTACAGAAAGTGGAATAATTTGAAGGCTTTGATTTCTCGCCACTCTCGTGCTTGGCAGAGTTGAAGATGGTGGGATTACGTTGACAAGTGTTACAGTAATGTGCCAAAGACGGAAATGGTGCAGTTACTATAAGAAGCATGGTGATGCAGAGACGTAACTTCTTCGTAACTCACTCTTCCGCTGTCTCTCACAGTTTGATTTCTACATGAACCTGCAGAAGAGGAGAGTTAATGGGCTTCGAGGAGGCGGTGGAAACGTAGGAATGCAGAAACAAGTCTTCTGAGACCACAGAAACAATGGAGATGGAAGAGGGGAAGCAGCAGTGGGAGATGGAGAAGGAGACAGAGAGAAGAAGTAAACAGAAAAGAACACGTGAAAGATGAAGGGAAAAAGTGGAAGAGATTGAGAATCAGGAATAGCACATTATTCAAATGACAGGCCACAGATAATTAAGCAATAATGGAGAGCAATGCGTGGGAGTGAGGCTCTGGCGTGGGAGATGAGGGGCCGCGGGGGCCGAGAGTGGAGACACATGGAGGAGAGGAGGCGTGATAGAGAGAGAGAGAGAGAGAGAGAGAGAGAGAGAGAGAGAGAGAGAGAGAGAGAGAGAGAGAGAACGGAGAGCAGGACAGAGAGATAGGAAGCAAATGCTAAAAAAAGAGGAAGATAAAAAAATGTAGAAAGATTTAGAAACGAGGATTCGAGCAGGAGGGGGAACGACAGACAAGCCCATTAGCCCTGTGATGGTAATCATATGTTAATGGCTGCTATAGAGAAGCTCATAAGTCATGATAAACACATTAAAGAGAAAATATCTGCCTGCAAACCCACGAAAAGTAAACTGGATTATTTGTCTCTCTATCCATCTTCCTCCAATGCCTGTGTTTTCGTGAGCTGAGGGCGCATTAGCAAGAGGGGAATGTGCACGGGAAGGCAGCAGCACATTATGATTTTACAACCACTTTGTGTACGGGTTGAAATGAACTCTCACAAGGAAGTTCAGTATATAATACAAAGGGACACAAGACATAAGCCTCTTTTATACCACACATAAAAATCAGGATTTAAAACAACAATGGAACTAATGGTCATGGCAAAACACATTCAATTTACGCAGCTTAAATCACAAAATGTGACATGTTTATTAGTCTCTGAAGGTGAAACAATAGCAAGCAAATGTTGTGTCCAACAAGAGATCAGGACTCCCTTAAAAAGACTGAAACGATATTCCTCACCATTCTGCAGTGCTTGTTGGTAAAATTACCAAAATGCATACCCCTTGTTAACCCGCCATCCCACCTCTCTATGCCCTAGTAGCACACAGAGTGCAGGGGCAGAGAGGCTGTTTAGTTGAATAAGTTAGTCTAGTCTGCCTGACTCATTGATCCTTCATCTCACTGAGGTTTGTGCCAGTTAGAATATATGGCCCTGACCATGGTAGTATTTAAGTATCAGTATCCTAACTGTGCTGTGTATTGATAAATCCATGGTGCTGTCCGTGGTCCTGAAGTAGCAGACAGATTTGTAATTGCGAGTCCCGCCCTTCTGTCATGGATCTATACTATTTTAAACTGTATAGCTGTCTATTGTAAAAAACAGAACAAAAGGTGTCATTCATGCGGCGGTTCACTAGTCGCAGGTAAACAAAACGAATCAGGTCTGTTAAAAATCAACAAATCACCTCCTGCCTTTTTAGTGCCTAAAATTGTTGGATTTTATATAAAGATCAGGCATTATTACATATTCACTCAAATAGTACCCAAGACGTGCTAGAGCTTGTCATCATGTGTGGGTGTTGTGTGCATTCACACAGTAGTTTGCCAACACACAGTACTTGTACATAATTTCAAAGTGTGTAGAGACAGAGTCATATTTATCAAATAAAAATGTATAGTGAATAAGTAAAAAAATAATAAATAAAACAAAGTCAATGAATAAATGAAAAAAAAAAAAAAAGATTCTTGGCTTTTGGATTGGCTCAACAAAGTAGTATTTTGTTTGAAGCACAGGACAGCAGATGCAAACATATGCGGTTGAGGTTTTGGGTGAACAGCTGCAGTTGCCCAGAAACCCGCTCTCTGCATCGCTGCACACGTACGATATCTTCACAGAAGCATGTTACAGCCTCAACACCATCACAGCATTTTAATCATTTTCAAACCACCACCAGCACCACTAAAATAAACTCCCCAACTGATATCCTCAAGATTGATATACTAATAAACTAATATACTAATATAATTTCCAAATCCAACATCCTCTTCCAACAGCAGATACATGCAATTAAGGGCATAAGATTTTCTCACAATAATTGCATTATCACTTGTCTCAAGAATGTTGTAATATCTAATTATCTAATCTAATATCTGCCTCTCCATGACCCAAAAAAACAACCCTGCCTCCCCTTCTCTCTAATGTCCTGTAATGACGGTGATCGCCTGATCCTCCCTGTGCTCCTTTCACCTGTCTGTGACAACACCCCAGAGGAAATGCTCTCGGCTCTGAACCTGGAGTGGCAAGGCTGGGGGGATGGGCGGGGATGGGTGTCCAAGAGATGCCCTGGAAGACACCGGGGTTTCGTCTGGATCTGGCTGAGCTGAGCAGGTAGTCTGTCTTTGAACATAGCTTCAAACGCAAGGCTTTGACTGAGAGCACAAAGGATCAGAGCCTCGCGGGGGGATACAGATTACCGCTGCAGTTGCCAGTGTCCGTGCATGACTGTGTGTGTGTGCATATGGATTACATTTTAATTTGATCTCTTGTAGTTGGGATGTTGCTTAAAAAGAAACTGTATAAATAAGGACATGCATGCAGAATCCATGTGTACAGATGGTATCTTTGCAAACGTAAAGCTGATTTACATTTGTCAGATGTCTGTAATTGATTAACTGGACCAGAGAGACACATGCAGACTGGCATTGTCACATACTGTACACTTATACACTTTTCATTAACACACATATAGACAAAAGCAGGCTGTGCAGCCAACCTGAGTTTGCAACGCCACTGAATCAGCAAGTGCATCGATCCCTCCTCTCCTTCGCCCTCCTCCCAAATCAATAGCATCAAAAGCTCTCGCCTTCACAACAATGTCAGAATAATGACACCAGCCAGGGACTTATGGGCTGGCGAGGCCACCATCGACTGACCCACGGCCTCCATCCCGGCTCTGCGCTCTTTACTTTCCATGCCGCTCTGTGATTAATGATCTAATGTGGAGGGGCCGCTGGAGGAAGACACCGAATGAGAACTTTGGCCCGTGGTTCAGTGCGCATCAAGAGCAGAGTAGCGTTTGGCTGCAACGTGCTGGAAGCTGCTGGATTGCTTCGAAGTCATGGTTTCAATCATTTCCCCCGCTGGCTTAGACAAATCTGGGATGAATAGTAAAGTTTTTGAATAAAAGCTGAGCTGATTGCTACTGCAGAGCTGGCAATTTCGGAGAAGCAGGCCAGAGAAGTGAGGGTCAGAAGTGAAAAGTCAATGTAAGAATAAGAAGAAAGAAAGAACGAAAGGAGTAAAGACGGAAAGAAAAACACACTGGGAACCATGACTGTGTAGAAACTCATCAGTTAATCAAAAACAGTATATGCACAGAGTTGTGAAAATGTGACTAATCAACTCTTTTTCAAAAGCTAAAGAATATACTGGCTGTTCCTCTCCTGCACGGCATCGTTGAGCCATGTGCCAGCACTGATTAGGTAATGAGCTTTTTGTCTCACTTCGCTGTCTCTTCATAAGTGATTGTGTTTCATGAGCTGAACTTGCTGACATCTGTCCTGAAAACATCTCTAACAATGTACAACGATATATTAATTAAAGGAGATATTTTAACTTTTTGAATAAAGCCATTCTCTGCCAAATATTTTAAAGACGAGTACTTTTGGACCTTTAAATTAAAAGAATAATGTCAACCAACCTGACACATTTACAGGTGGCATTTAGTCCATGGGAATTTCTGGGTGAAAGCCACACTCTATGCCCAACTCACACATAAGCTAAGCAACAAATATAGTGGTGTTTAGTGGATCAAGAAAGTACTGCTTGTCAAAATTTTATACTATAAGTTGTTGTCAGTTAAAAGAAATATCTAGAAGCCTTTGGGGTACCCAACATTTTTTGCAGCCGGGCAGTTTTTTTTGAATGAGCTTTAGTAGACTATAAAGTCAGAGCTGTGCGCTTTATTTAAATCCTTTGACTTGCAATGGGAGTTCCCAGCGGGACCTAGCTGGCATGTTTATGTTTGCCTTCCTCTGCCTTCCATTAAAGCTGTTTAGCCTGGCAGAGCAGCCAGGGAAACCCCCACTCCCAGTGTGAGAAAACTTGTCTCTTTCTGTGTTAACTTGTTAGAGCTCTTCCTGTTCCAGCTTCCAAAGTGCGCCGATCAGTGGTCAATTTATCATCCAGCAGTGCTGGGGCATCCAGGGACGAGGGAACCCCGACTGTGAGCCCGATTTCCCCTGCCATTAATCTGAGACACCGAGAGGGAACCCAAGGAGAGCTAGCGGAGAGAGGACGGGAACACCCTGCTTATGATCTCCACCTTCTACCCACAGAGCCACACACACACACACACACAGTGTTTTCAGCGCCGTCCTCCTCACAGCACTGGCATCCATGCGGTTAAAGATCATTACTGGATAGCTTAATTTCCATCTGGAAGTGACTACTCTTACAGGAGAGAGAAGGATGAAAAAGAGACGTCTCCTCTTGCGTACCTCTCTCACTTTCAGACTTGATCTTTCAGAAGCCCTAAGCCAATGCCGGCAGATGGTAGTAGCTTATGCTGGCTTAGCTTTCTCTCCCCGAGGCGCTGGCTCGGAGAAGCTCGTTGCCCTTAGGCACAGATCTGTGAGCTGCTTTCCGCTCCTGCTCTCTAACCCTGAATGTTCTACGTGGTGGCTACAGCTCTGAACTGGGATCAGTGTTTGAAAGGAAACACAATGTGTTACTAGGGGCTTAGTCGTCCAGCTTCTTCTGGCCATACGGAAAGCCCCTGTAGCAGGGCGTGGGAATCCCTTCCACCAGGGCAAAGGGCAGGAGTTGAAGACCTATCAGTCATCAGCCACCAGAGCTCAGTGTACTGTCTCTCTCTGTTATTCACACAAGCACACACAGGCAGATTTAATAAGCAGGGATGTTAAATAGTCAAATGAAATTATGCTGTCTTCAGTTTTGTTAGCTCTACATACATTCATTCACCAAATACAGACTCTAGGTAATATCAAATATGTGTGTAGGTGGTGATCACAATAGAAGACAATATATTCTTCATTACGGTTTGTATGTACTGGAGGTGACAAAGTGCAAAACACACTGGTGTACTCGCCAAGAGGCCCCCTGTTTGAAAAAAATACCTATGGTAGATGAAAAACATGATGCAGTACCCTCTAGGGTGCTCTTACATAGAGAAAACATGATGCAGTGCCCTCTAGTATCCTCTTAATTGGAGAAAACATGATGCAGTGCCCTCTAGTGTCCTCTTAATTGGAGAAAACATGATGCAGTGCCCTCTAAGGTGCCCTTAAATGGAGAAAACGTGATTCAGTGCCCTCTAGTGTCCTCTTAATTGGAGAAAACGTGATGCAGTGCCCTCTAGTGTCCTCTTAATTGGAGAAAACGTGATGCAGTGCCCTCTAAGGTGCCCTTAAATGGAGAAAACGTGATGCAGTGCCCTCTAGTGTCCTCTTAATTGGAGAAAACGTGACGCAGTGCCCTCTAAGGTGCCCTTAAATGGAGAAAATTTGATAAAGTACCCCCTATGGTGGACTTAAAATTAAGAAGATGTGATGCAGTGCCATAAAGGCTGCCCTACATGCTAGAAAACTTTCTGTATGCTGGTGACCCACCACGTACAGCTGCTGCCCTTATTTCGCCCCGGCCCCTCAGACAGCCTCAGTCTGCCACTGGCCAAACACAAATGGTTATGACAAATAAACGCCTTCATATAGTCTGAGTGCAATCAATAGAAGAGAAATGCAGTGAACTGCTCCTACAAAACCCATATTACCAAAGCAGAATGGCAAAAAAAGAGAGAGAAAAAAAAAACCCGGCAACTGTTTTCAACTCTGGATACAAATCTATTACCAAAACAAATAAGAACATAAATGAATAAAACATGTGTGCATTTTGGATGTTGGTTTATTGATTTACTTTTAAGTTTGGCCTGGCCCATTAGCATAATGAAACATGCTTTACGAACCACTATTTATATGAAGCACAGGACTGTGGATATGCAGACCTGTAAGATGCCACAAAATCTCTGCTTTTGTCAACTATTTTTCTGTTTCTAAATCAGCTCACTTTCTCTCCCTTCCTTTTTGTGTTACTTCTCTTTCCCTTGTTTCTAAGTTTGTGCCAAATGTTGCCCTCGTTCCTCCTCTACCCAGCAGTGTTTCTGACTCATTTATCTCCTCTTCCCTTTATTCATCCTCTCATCTATGCAGAAAAAAAGAGAGAAAGAGAGGGAATGCACCAGCAGAAAGCTGTTGAGTCATACTGTGCAGGAGGGAGACAGCATGTCGAAGATCAAACAATGCTCATTCCTGATTCAATGAATGCTCTCTCTCTGTCTGTCTCTCTGTCTTTCTGTCTGTCTCCCACTGCTTCTTTCCTCCCTCTTCATTCACTAAATCGTTCTTCCTCCTCCACCTCCTCTTTCGCTCTTTTTTGCATTTTTCAGTCAGCCGTGACGTTAGTCTACCCAGCCTGAATTCCCCTGCAACCCTTTAAACCCTACCAGCGAAAGCAACAGCAACAACATCAGTAACAGCAGAGGCCCAGACCAACAGAACAGCTTCAAACGCAGGAAGAGCAGTTTAGCCCTGGAGTGCTGGAGCGAAGAGGGAGGTCCTCTGACGCACGCATACAGAAAAACTGTTTATTTAGCCGGCTTGAAATAAGACATTTGCTCAACAGCTCCCTTATAAGTTAACTCTCTGGATCTCTTGGTAATCACAGTAATAATGGTACTTTACGGACAACAGATATGGAAGTTATTTTTCTTTTGAGGGCACTATGCAGAGAAGGTAGGGATTACCTTGCCTTGCTCAAAAGCAGCTGAAGGGTATTTCTCACTTCGTTGATACAGTCTTGTACTCTAACAATGATTCTGAGTGGTTTGACTGTTTAAGTGGTTAAGAATGCTCTCCATTACTATTCCTGATTCATATAGATTTACAGCATTAGCTCTGGTTCAGATATGATCAATTTCTCTCCATCAGAAAGCTCAATCTTTGTATGAAAACAGCTGAGGGCCAATTTACTCAGCATTGATGCATGACCTGGTGCACTAGACTTAGCATTCTCTCACACATATACCAGCACCTCAACCTGGGATTTTAATAAATATATAATACTAATAGATTGAGGACAAAATGAGTCTGGTCCCCCTTTACCTTTGATTATCTCTGTAGCTGATAAAAGTGTAACCTTTTCAGAAATCTAACTGTGATGAAAATGACCATATTAAACCAGTGGGCAATTCTGAGGTCTGCCTTAAACTTGCATTCCTTCTAATAGCCAGCAGGGGGCGACTCTTCTGGTTGCAAAAAGAAGTCTGATTGTATAGAAGTCTATGAGAAAATGACCCTACTTCTCACTTGATTTATTACCTCAGTAAACATTGTAAACAGGAGTTTATGGTCTCAATCGCTAGTTTCAAATCTTCAATACAGTGTGATGTTCATTTAGTAAATTATGGTCCCATTTAGAGTCAAATAGACCATAAAGCAGGGTATGCTAGGCCGTGGCTACCTTGTGATTGACAGGTCGCTAACACAGCCTTGTCTGGTCTGGGAATTGTCCACATTTTCGTCTTACAACAAAACACCAAAGTTAATTATAACCTTTTTGGTCACCTTAAAATCTTTTATTCAGCGTTCGGTTGTACTTGCTACTAGTCCACCCTCTCGTGTCACTGGTTGCAAAAATACAAGATGGTGACGGCTAAAATGCCAAACTCAAGGCTTCAAAACGGCAGTCCACAAACCAATGGGTGACGTCACCATGATCAGTCTACTTCTTATACGTATAGTCTCTGTATTAAACACGTATGTACACACACATACTACACTGTACATCCAAGTCTTCTCTACAGCAGCTACCATCCGCTCCGTGTGCTTATAATGTGTATGTATTTCGGTGCGCATGTTTGTTTTGGGCTGTTTGGGTTATGAGGAGAGGGGGGCACATGGATGTGGGAAACCAATTCCATATACACAACTACATTTACATAATATAACCGCAACAAACACAAACAGAGTGAAATATGGTAAGGCGATGAAGTTCTGGGTGGCTTCAAGGCAGTAATCTATTTTACAGATTCTGAAACAAGTACGAGAACGATTGAGCGCATTGCCAAAAGGCAGCAACTACTGAACGATCCACTTAGTTATCTAACGAGCTCTCTGATTGGCAGATCTTACAAAATCCCCACCCCCTTGCAGCATCAGCCTCATCAGCATGTAAATATATGCACGTCCTCAGAAGCTCATCACCTGCATACTTGGTGGAAGACTCAAGCTTCAGACACTCTTTTCTGCCAGAAAGGCAAACAAGTCTCATTGCCTGAGGTAAGCAACACGCCGCGCACAGCAGAAAATAGCTCAGGAAGTTCAGGCTGCCATATGTTTGAGTGTGCAAAAAGTTCCTGGATGTTGTTGACTCGCTGGAAACATATGGCACACATACCGAATGTTCTCATGTTTGCCAGATATCCACAGTAGTCTAGTTTATCTGAACGGAAGCCATCTCACATTTGAGTATGAAAGATTGAATTCAGCTGCTGCAGATTTTGTGGATTAAACATGCGAATAAAAATGTAAAAAAAATCAGGGTGAACTTTTTTGTGCAGAGATTTTGCCTCTTGTGAGGAGACAGTCTCCCCCATTAAGTTGATCAGAGGCAGTGATATCTCTTCTCTTCCGAATCCTACTGCCGAGATGTCGTCGCCGATTCAAAATATTCCACTCTGAGTTCTGGCCGGATGTGACTGGAGTTCAGGCCGCAGAGCCCGAGCGAGAGTGACGCTGTCAGAGGAAATGTTCTGCCTGAATCCCAAAACGGGAGCATCAGAGCAAACATGAATGAAGACACGGCGGGCAGATATGAGAGGAGAGATGAGAGATGGAAAGAACAAATTAAAAGAAAGAAAGTTGCGGCAATGAGGCCAGTGACAGGGAGACGGAGAAGCACTGATAAGGATAGATAAATAGAGTGATGCTGGGAGAGACATAGTCAAAACACGGAGAGAAAGTGGGGCCTAGGTGGGCGGGGCGCGGAGACTCAGATCTATTTTTAATGCCTCTGACTGGGGATCAGCAAAAGGAATGTATAATTACAGCCTCATGAATAATGCAAGCAGGCTTCTTTTAATTAGCCACACCAGGCCCGATGTAGCAACCGCAGCAGACGGGACAAACACGTGCACATACACACACACTCATCTACAGTATATGCATAACTTGTCCAGAAAATTATGTTACCGTTGTGCGCATATGTGTGTCACTTTTGAAACATATCAGTGTGCATGCTAAACATGCACTCACACGCTCCTCTGGGGAGACGGGAGTCAAATAAAGAGGCGAAATGATGAGCTAAGGATTGGTGCCTTGGTGATGACTCTCTGATAGGCTTCACAGCGAGAGGAGCCCCTAGACACCACTCAAAAGAGCTGCACACTGTCTGCCTGTCATGTGTTAGATAACCCCCAATATAAAAGTATGAATTATTAAACATCTGACTGGATAATATTACAAAACCTCGCTGTAACCGTAGAAAGATATGGCTGGCAGTGGCAGTGAGCTCTTTCTGTATTTTTTCACACACATGCACGCTCACATGCACACACGCCAACAAGAAAAACGCACAATTTCTGGCATACAAGCCATACGGAGACGCCAATTGTGTGGGCTAGAAAAAGAGAGGGGAGAGGAAATCTGATTCTAAGAAGCAATTAATCAAACCTTTCTAATCTATAATTCAGCTTGAGCTATTTCATTAATTAACAGTGTTTGGGTTGTCTATGCAACACTATCAAACGTGGATCAAGCCGGAACAGACTTCAGTGAGATGAGTTCTCATCAACCCGTCTTGATGACCGAATGGAGATTGAAATGGATGGTCGAAAGCTCAACCAGGAAAACTGAACTAAATTCTGTCCGCACATCAAGAGAAGGCAGGAAGCTGGATCCAAGTTGGAACGGCACATCAAGACGCCGGCAGGATGTTATTCGGTTGTTATCTGGCAACTCGACTTCTCCCATCTTCAGAGCCTTAATTTGTAAGCTAATTTGTGGCTGGCAAAGACGGGCTTGAGTACGAGAGAGGATATTGGATGTAATTCGATGTCTCACTCCATCTTCGTTTGTTGATTTGAGTTTAATTGGCAATGAGGGTGCTGTGTTCCCCGCTCTGGGGCAGACGGGGGAGATGACGGCTTGAGTGCACGGACCAAAAATGAGTCCCGCTGTGATGTTTTGTTCATGGACAGCATCCCCTCAAAGGTACAGACTCAACTTCACACAGCTGAAAGAAAACACATCAAACACAAATGGACGAAAGACCAACTTATATTTTTTGACTTATGCTACCTTTTGCTTTATGGAGCTTTCTGACACTCAGCCCGTTCATAAATAAGCTGACAAATGTAAAATAACAGCAGGAGGGATTGTCCAAGGTGAGCACAAACCCCACTATTATAGTCAATATGCACAAGGTTGTTCCTATACGTACCAACAGTGCTGATAGGTGCTAGGACGGAACAATCTTCTATAAGGGGAGTGTGTGTGTGTATGTGTGTGTTCGAGGTAGGGGGCCGCCTCCTGGTGTGTGACATTGATAAGCGCACACGCTTTTCCAGATCAAAAGTCAAAACAGGTACAAAAATACTGATAGTGTTTTTCCTTTTTCTTTTCTTCCTCCTTCCCATGTCTTTGTACATCCTTTATTCTCTACTAGCGTAGAACAAACGCGGGCAGGAGAAAGGTCAAAGTGTCAAAGCTTCACCATTCCAGCACAGAAACAACGAAGACAAGACATGTGCATTTGTGTGCGAGAGAACTGCCTTGCAGAACAGCATAGAAGATCTTCACCATCCCCTGTTACTGTGACGTGCAAGAAATATCTCAACAAAACATCCGTGTTATCTCCAGATCTACACAATAAGAGCGAAAACTATTATCACAGTAAAGCACAGGTAGCTTCTATCCAGCTTCTGACTGGAATTCTGTTCATTCTAAAACCAGCTGCATGATTTGAGTTGTTGATTAATTTAATCTTAGACTTTTCCAATTTACTAATAAAGGATTTAAGACACTGGAGGCAACACTAAAATGCAAAATACTCGCATCTGTGTCTAGGAATTTTATTGTGAAAGGTAAGAACGGGAGGAGGTCTGCACTGCCTTTGTCAAGGTTGAAAGGAGTAATTAAGTTTTCCGTCCTGGTTCGGACTACAGAGCCTCCATGTTGTTGTTTCATAAATATAGCAACTCAACTGGTTCTGCACAATGTTATTGGTTGATACCTTTACTCACGGTGCGAAAGCTCAGAAAATTGTTCAGAAAAAAAATTCGGCCGCATAATATTCACATTCTGTAGGAAGGCACGGTCATACATGCGCAAAATTAACATTCTATTCTATGTGAGCGAAGGAGTGAAAATGCTTCCTTGCAAAGCAAATTGGAAAACTTTGGTGAAAGTTCGAAAATCGCCTGGGCAGGCAAAGGTCACTCGCCTGCATTCCCACGTGTATACTAAAAGTACTTATGACAAAAACAACATTTCGAAAAAACTATATTGACATGCAAATTGATTATAAGAAAAAAATGCAGCCGGCCTTAAAAATAATTGAAAACCCACCAATTGGATTGAAAAGCACTTTCAGAGATTGAGAATGCTTGTGAACTTGGCCGCCATAGATCAAATTTAGTCAGTAGATTTGGGGACAAAATAAGCATCTTAATATAACTTTTGTGAAGACGCTTCCCTGATTGTTGCTCTGCATCAAGTTGAGTGGGTGAAACTTGAGGTACTGACTCACTGTGCAGTATATGCAATCTTATAAAAGCTCTCCTGTGTATCTACACATTTAGAAACATTTATTTTTACAGACATTTTAAGTGCTGATGAGTAAACATGACTCATCTGATTTGGAATGTTTCCTGTTTTCCCTATTTTTACATCTATGCGTAATCCATGTTAAACACACATTCTGCAGAGCACGGTGACACATAGTCATACACACTCATTTGCATATTATCTTAAAGGGACATGACTACTTTTTTTTTTGCTGCTGATTTTTTACGTGCGATTCCACTATTGCTTCTTTTAGTCAAACATTCAGTAGAAGAACTCCAACTGAAGCCACTCACTACATGCTTTCTCTAGCAAACCGTTCTTGTCCGTAGCTTGACAACATGTTGGGACATCCCAGTGGGAGGGGCTGCAGATGGAGGCGGAGAAAGACTGTCGTGTAGCAGAACGGAATACATGCCGAGTTGAGGGAGGTGTCATGGTGGGAGGATGCATTGGTAATTACCCCGGCAGCCATTGGTGGGGCTGTTGACGTCTCTCTCTCAAGGAGTGGGATAATTTGAGTGACTCTTCTGGCTAAATCAATGCGTCAGCTGCACCTAGCTCATTACCCAAGCCACCGCTGAATCTCAATGAGGTGACATGGGAATTTCTATTAGCCACCGAAAGCTCCATCTCTCTCTGTCGTTCTGTCTTTCTTCCTTTTCCCCCTCTACCATCACTTTGTCCCCTATTCCCTCTCCTCAGTCAATCAGTCACTCTTCCTTCCCACTCAGTCTCCCCTTGTTTTGCTGCTGCCTGATACGTCTTTTGCTTTTCTGCAACCCCCCCAACCCCCATCTCTCCTGGGGGGGAGCATAAGTAGGGATGGCGCTGCTGTTGCATCATGTGTTCCTACCATAACAACAGAGGTTTGTGTGTGTGTGTGTGTGCGTATATATGAGAGAGTTTGTACGAAAATATCCGATTCCAAAAGACACAAGATAAAAAGAGAAAGTTTAAATGAGGCAAAGAAAGCTGGGCACTGACCCTGTCTGAACACTCTTCAGCTTGTCTGTAATTATCAGTGACTTGAGTGTATCTGTATGCGTGTATGCATGAGTAGTGCACACGTGTGTTCCGGTGAGTAACATCCCACTGCTGAATGGAAATGAAAGCGGTTCTGGAGAAAAGCCAATGCCCAGATTGCCTCAGAGACGGGGCTCACGTCACAGGGCTGGGAACATTGCCTTGTACAAGAAGTGCAAATACACACAGAGCGGACACACACAGACACACAGAGGGACGTACTAAGAGAAAGTACACAAGGCAGAACACCAAGGGCACTTCACCAAGAGTCCATTTCACCTGGCCTTTTTACTGAACAAAGAATGACATGAGAGAGAGATGTCTAACAAAGCCCAGGGAGAACCCGGCCTGAATGGCAAAAAGCAAAAAGAGATAAAATGGAGAAAAGGGGAAGAGGAGGAGAGTGAGTCGTAGAAGTATGTTGACTGAAGAAAGAACAGCGAAATTTAATAGAAGAGTAAATTGAAAAGACAGAGGGTAAGACGGACAAAGAGGAGAGAGAGAGAGACGTCAGAGGGCCGAGATATTCCTCCACCAGGGAAACTGAGAGAGCAGAGAGACATCTGTTCAACACGACTTCAGGGGGCTTTTACTCTGATGTCAGCCTGTCACCACATACAGGAC
This sequence comes from Helicolenus hilgendorfi, assembly GCA_916700815.1. Lineage (NCBI taxonomy): Eukaryota > Metazoa > Chordata > Actinopteri > Perciformes > Sebastidae > Helicolenus > Helicolenus hilgendorfi. The sequence continues at coordinate 3,232 of CAKALG010014996.1, read as the reverse complement.
CGCAGGAGTAGATACACGCTGAGAGCCGCTGAGAGTACACACACACACACACACACCCTATAGCACACCGCCTCTCTTCCTTTCTCTCTTTCTATCTCACTCTCCTCAATGAAACTCCACGGCTAAAACCAACCTTTTAAAAGCAGCAGGACTAGGAGGTCTGCGTCATCCTCTCAGCTTCTCTCTTCATCTTTACTTGATCAAGCTTTTCACATCTGTCTGTCATAATAAACTTTTGATAAGTGCCTTATGCCATATACATCTTTTTGATAACTGATCAAACCAAACTATTAATCCCACCACCAGATTTCCATCACTTTGTTTATTGATAACCCAGAGTTAGGGATGTTAATAATTAACCGCTTAACCGACATTAAGAATTTTAACTGGTTAATGCTATCGTTTAAATGGTTAAAAGAAGTATTAAAAAATAGCTAAAAAGCAGAGCAAAACTCAGAGGAGTAGCTTGTCACTTAAAGACGAATAGCTGGTCCACCTTTAACTGCCTACCTTAAGAGAGTCTGAGCCGGTGTTGCAGGATACGGGAGGTTGGCTTGGAGGAGTTGTAGCATTTATTCACCGACAAATAAACTGTACACGCACTGCACTGCTACGTTCACGGCTATACCGCCACCGACAACCACTCACTCACCGCCACCACACACACACACACGGTCTGTCGGACACTCACTAACGTTACACTGGGAAGACAGAGTAGCCAGGCAGAAAAATAGCACCGCTGCATACGACGCACTAATATCTAATGTCGGTTAACGGTTAATTATCGGTTAACAAGGGTCGGTTAACGGTTAGAAAACAAATTCTAAATTAGCATCCCTACCTAGAGAATAGTCTGACTCACTGGATGTAGACTGTGGGTATAAGTCTGCAATTGGCCGCCTATTTCAACTGCCATTCTCCTCCCCCTCTGCTATCTGCGCTATCTATATTTCAAGGGCACTAGGTTCGGGAATCACCAGAGGACCAAGGATACGATATATCACGATACTTAAGTACATTCTTATTGCGATTTAACATTTTGCGATGAGTATTGCAATAAGATATATTGCAATTTATTACCTTTTTTCAACTGAAAATTATGCAGTTTGTTACCATCTATTTTATCTAATAAGATATATTCACTCTATATGTTCATCTCAGAATTTTAATTCAAATACCTTGAGGTCAGAGGTCAAAGGACCCCTTTGAAAATGGCCATGCCAGATTTTCCTCGCCAAAATTTAACTTTGGAGTGTTATTTAGCGCTTTTCCCGACAAGCTAACATGACATGGTTGGTACCAATCGATTCCTTAAGTTTTCTAGTTTCATAACCCAGGATCACTCTAGCTCTAAGACTGATCACGCTACAACCTCTGAAAGACAGAATAGTGTCCGGGCCCACCAGCGGGCCGTGGGATTGTTAAGAGGTTAATAGTTTATATAATAAAAAATTGATTCTTGGCGTCCGTGAATTTAAATAATATTGCAATACCATGCTGTATCAATTTTTCCCCCACCCCTAAAGGGCACCGTCGCTGCATCCCGTTCTTAGAGTCGCCCAAGACGATTGTGATTGGTTTAAAGAAATACAAACAAGCCAGAACATTTTTTTTCCTCTATAACAGAATGATAATGTGTGGAGCCCGACCTTTCTTTAGTCCTGAAACAGCGTTGTGGAGATCTGTCTATGCAAACTACCAAAAGTAGTGCTGAAACTGTTAATTGTATCAACTGAAAATTAATCAGCAATACTTTTAATAACTGATCAGTTCTTTAAGTCATTTATGCAGCAAAGGACAATTGCAAAATAATTGCTGGTTCCAGGCTCAAATGTGAGAGTATTTTTGCTTTTCTCTGTTTAGTGGCACCCTAAATAGAATATATTTGGGTTTTGGAAAGTTGTGCAGCCCAAGAAATTTTTTTTAAGACGGCACCTCTTCTGACATTTCACGAACTAAACAATTAATGGAAATAATTCTTAGCCGCAGCTAATCCGGAGTGACACTGCCATGCAGCGTGTCAGAGCACATAGCCACACATAGGATATCACCCAGTGTTAAGCACTATTACATAAAGGCTCATATTATATAAACCAGAGCAGCGCAGATTACCCCTCATATTAACCCATTAATGACATTAGTATTGATATCACACAGCCAACGAACACATTCAATTTAAGAAGCACCAAAGAGAGGAAAACCTTGAGAAAAAAAATAAAATGAGCATTTTGTTGAAGTATAGCGTGAATCAATAAACTCTGCGTTGTCTTCATTAGCTGCTTGGCGTTTTCAAAATGTCACCGGCCATTACGTGACACCTGACTGCGGCCCTACGGCGGCGGTGAACTTTTAGAGACCTCTGGTGTTGTTCATCTCGAAGGCCATCAGCGGGCGAAAATACTGCAGTCATTAAAATGATAATGATACAGTCAGAGCGGCTGACGACGTATTGATCAGCCCTCCTTCCCAACATACACACACAGCCATGTGATGAGTAGGACTGTGTGTGTGTGTGTGTGTGTATGTTTGTTTGCCTGTTGTATATATAGTGCATGTTTCTGTGTATTGTCAATAATACAGGATGCATGGATTCCTCAAACAAGTCAATTTGCACAATTAAGTGATCAAATCACACACGCAGACTGTATCAACGCCCAGTGTCACACACACACATTGCTGGAGCATTAGTCATGTTTGCAGAGCTGATGAAGGCTTTTATATATCATGTTAATGCTCATGAAACTGTCACGAGAGCCTCGCAGACATGGGAGGTATCCCTGACATGCTTATTACATGTTGTACATCACTGTACTGGGACGCGTGTCCTGGCATAACGGCTATGAATGAGTCTGTCACAATGGCATGATGCATGTTGCACTTCTGAGATAGATGTGTGCGAGCGAGGCGGTTTGGACATGCTACATCACTTGACAATCAAACACAGAAACAAGTATTTGACTGAAGACCTCTCAGACACCTTCTCGCTCATCCTTCAAAAGGCTAGTGCCCCCCTCCCCTCCATCAGGTTTTTCCGCTCATGATGTGGGGAAAAACTCAAGTTCAAGTAAACCAATTTCTTCATTCCTATGCTCGTCCTTCACAGGCCCATCTCATTTTGAAGAGATGCGCTCGCCACGCATGTCTGAGCGGCAACTGCCAATCAAGATGTCAGGAGGGGTTGATGGACAATCCTCACAGCCACTGATGACAGATGGAGGGGCTCGAGAGGGGC
>CAKALG010014995.1:0-16897 GCA_916700815.1 Helicolenus hilgendorfi | reverse complement strand
ATGAAATTCTTTCCCATGAGGTAAGCACTGAATAATATATTATGATATAATATAATATTATATTATGATCATCATGTAAGGATTTGTAAACACTTTAAAAAGGGACTGTAAGAGGTCAATGATCTGACATTAGGGGACCCTGTTCTTCAAACGTGACTTAACTATGGTGGCCCTGAGAGGTCAAAACACATGCAAATAGACACAAACCAGGCAAATGAAGAAACGTCTTCCACTTGACGACACATGCACAATAGAGAAATGCTCTGCAATACCAATGAATCAGATATGATAATAATAAGCATAAGGCTAACACCAGGTTAACAGCAGATACTGTATCTACAATAACATCTGAATCACGTGATCACAATGTTAAATAATTTACATTTTAGCTCATTTTCACTTCAATAACTTCATAAGCCACAAACCATGGCGACAACAAGCGTGTCCCTGGTGTCTAGATGGTTACACGCTGCCCAACGACCTACCCTAACCATTCAAGGTTAAAGGAACAGTGTGTAGGATCTGGCGATATTTAACTGTGAGGTGAGGAGATTGCAACCAACTGAAGCCTCTACCGTGTGCCAAGCGTGTTGGAGAACTACGATGGCAGACGCAAAAGCGCAAATGGTCCTCTCTAGAGCCATCTGGAGCAGAGCCAGTGCGTAGAGTGTGTGTGTACGTGGGAAGTGAGTGGTGAAGCAAGAGAGAGAGTTGGCGGTGACGGGAGCAAGGAACGGGAGCGAGGAACGTTATCGACTCCGACCCAAGCAGGAAAAGTTAACAGTGTTTGGTTTGTCCGTTCTGGGCTACTGTGGAAACGTGGCTGACTCCGTGGAGAGGGGACCAGTTCCTTATGTAGATATAAACGGCTCATTCTAAGGTAACGAGAACACAGCGATTCTTATTAACAGGTAGTTATTAATATTATATTCAATTTCTGCTAATAGATCCCCCTAATTGTTACATACTGGTCCTTTAATGCCTAACCTTAGCCATTCAAGGTCAATGCCTGACCTTAGAAGTCCCCCGACGTTCCCCTTTAACTGATCCATCTAAAACGATTATGTTCATTCGGCTCATCTTTTAACATTAACATTTTTGATGAGGATCCCTTAAAGTTGGTATTAAAGAAGTGTGACAACAGTTTGTACCAATTTGACAGTGGAAAAGCAAACCTGTCAGTGTGGATAAACTATGTAATAGAGACACCTCAACCATAGCATTAATTACCAAGCAGCAGATACGCCGATACTGACATACTGATTCATTTGATGCACTTTGTTTTGAATACAGTTAGAGGATTGATTTGGTAGGCTTGGATGAAGTTATCTACAATAACTCTGCTCTTGTTTTGAAATAAAAGTCCCATAACAGTCCCAAAACCATGATAAGCACTTATATGATGGTATTTGATGTTAATAAATTTGAAGCGCTTATTGAAAGTCAGCATTAAACTGGTCATTTTAAATGTCTGGATTCATTAGGACATTGGTATGAACATGATTCAAATTGAAATATGTTTCTGTTCATCACTATCAAACAGGTCTGAAGGATTTATGTTGGAAAGTTTTACAATACAAATAGTTCCAATTGCTAAGAGTACAAATGATAGTAAGCATATGCTTGATTACGATTGTCGAGTATGATTCATTGTTATGATTATGAGGGGGTCGTTGGAAAAATGTCCGACCCTGTGAGGGGTCCCTGGCCCCAAAATGTTTGAGAACCGTTGCTGTAGAGGTACTAGAGTTGTGCAGGAGTGAATCATGTCCTTCTGATTCCAGCCGTGTCTGACACCCAAGAGTTAAGGGCTCAGTCACACCTGCATTTATAACGGCAACATTTCAGATCAAAACCAATCTTTTTCATTGCCCAGTCACTTAATGTGGCGCTTATGCACTGAGTTGAACTTTGGCAAACTCGGACATGTAAATTTGTGCCCTTTGACTAATTGCAAACCATCTTGAACAGAGAGAAGTGGACAGACTAAAATAGAGGAAGTAATCATATTCACTTTGTTGCACGATCCATGAGTTGTCACCACGTCACCAAGCTTCCAACGCCACCTACTGGATGTTGTCATTTGAGCACAATGATCAAAGTAAAAATGTACCTGAATCAAAATGAAACTGACTAAATGAATGTTGAGCATTTACATAAATAAGCAGGTTTCAAAAAACACAGAAACAAAATGTACAAAATATAGTAAATGTCAAGAACTTCAGGTTCAAATATCCCTGGTCTAAAAAGTGGGCAAGCCAACAGTCATTCTGTGCAGAGGAGACCTTCAGAAAGGGAGACGAACGCTCTCCTGGAGGATCTCCAGCTCAATTTGTGTCCTCACTGTTTTATCAGTGAAAAATGTTGAGCTCGGTCGTCTTTTGACCCTTGAATTCTCTATGCGAGCAACAAAACTGCTCAAGACACCCAGAATAAACCGGCTGGTCAGCACACTTGCAAAAAAAAGTTGAACAATTCTGAACTAGAAAGCAATGATAAATAAAAACTGATGTCATGTTATAAAAGACAGCACAAAAGTGGCAGAAATACATGGTTTGCCTGGTCGGATCTTTGTAGCTGCAGACCACCACGCAGATGCAGCCATGCTAAGAGACGTGGGGCGTCCCTAGCTGAAGCATGCTGGTCCTACGGTGAAGCCAAACTCCTGGGTTACTTCTTTGTTTCCAAACACTGCCAGATCCCTGAGAGGCAGCAGTTGGAGATCTTCACTGTCAAATTGAAAAAGTGATTCCTGGGTTCCTAACTCCAGCGGCTCGGACGGCTGTGGAAAGAGAAACAGTGTTTGAAAATACTCAGGGAACAAGTGAATCTCTTTTCTGTTGCGTTGTCTTTGTCTGTTTTAGCCACGTTAGCGGTGTTGCTCTACAGATGGCAATGTCAGTCTATTGAACGGATTAGGTCAAAGCTTTCACATTCAAATGCTGGATTGGCACGATATTTTATACAAATATTCATGGTTCCCACAGACAAAGAATCCACATTCATTTTTTGATCCCTTGATCTGTTCCCTAGTGCAACATGAGGTGGTTTTTGAGTGTCAGGGCGATTATGATTAAAATTATGAATTAAAGTGTCAGTAGGCAGTATATTTTTGGCATCATCGGGCAAAAATTCCATAATAACCTTTCAGCATATTGTAATTTAAGTGTTCTGAGAGATAACTAGACTTCTGCTCCTCTTCATGGCTCTGTTTTCAGGCTTTAGAAAATCTAGCCTGTGACGGGAGACTTTGACCAATCACAGGTCATTTCAGAGAGAGAGAGCGTTCCTATTGGCTGTTCATTCGACGGAGGCAGCTGTCAATTACTCGCAAACTCCGATCAAATGGGAGCGCCAATCAAATATGACTCAATATTCTGTTTGTTTGTGACTCAACTATCCTATTTCTCGCATAAATGTTTTCACAAACATATTTTAGTGTACCATTTAGCTGTGAAATGATTTTTTCCGGCTGGTGGGCGGTGCATGGTGTTTCCTCAACTGATCTCAACACGGCAGCCAGGTTGCAAACTTTCTAATTTTACAGCTAAACAGTACACTACAAGATGTTTCTGAAAACATTTTATCTGGGAAATTACAGTATGACAGTAGCAGAATATTGATTCATATTTGATCAGCGCCGCCTAGTTTGACCGATTGATCAGAGTTTATGACTGATTGACAGCTGCTCAGAGACGGCAAAGCTCCAGCTCGGCTCTGATTGGTTGTTTTCCTCCGGTCTGTGAAATCCTGCAGATGTCATTAAGAGTACCGGAGGACACAGAGGAACATGATTTTTTTCAGATTACCTGTCTCATGCACTACTGTTTTATAAAAATATATATTTTTTAATCATATTTGCTCAAACCTGCCTACCCCAGCTTTAGATAAAGGCCAGTTCCTGGTAAAGGCATTGAGAAGGGGTGGAAATACCTGTAATATCTCATATGGTTTCGTATGGTATTTCAACAGCACTAATTCTATCAGTACAGCAACAGAGTCATATCATACTCATCCCTTTGCTCCTCTCAGTTTCTCTTCTCTAACACAAATCCTGTTTTCATATTTGTTTTTAGCCTAGTTAAGCATACTCATTTACGTCAATTTATCACTTACTTCCTGCAGATGTTGCAAATTAAAACCTACCAGCAACAGGTAGGATTATGCCTGTTCAGGGAGTGTCAGGCTTCATTGATGGTAGCTTACCAGCAATAAAAAAACAATGGTTAAATGAATGTGGCTGAACATAATTTGTGAATAAAAAGGGTATTTCTGTTAGAGAAGAGGAAGTGATGGCAGCAGAGTGGTGACTATGACATGACTCTGTTGGTGCACCTGTACTGAAGTGCTGTGGAAATATACATTATACTGACTTTATCAAGACAGAACAGTCAACATGGAGGAGAAAACCAGAGATACTTCTTATTCATATATAATCAGATATATTAATATATAAAACAGGGGAAATATAAATAGAGTCTTTCCTTTAAAGCAGGCCTGCACTTACAGTGAATAAAGGCTCTGGCCATTATTTGAGAATATTCAGTAGCAGAAAAAATAGTGCTAACAGAAACACTTTCCTGCTATGATGTAGAGATAAGTACTGCATGAAGTTAAAATGTGTAAGCATTAGGGCTGTCAATTGATTCAAATGTTGAATCATGATTAATCGCATGATTGTCCATAGTTAATCATGATTAATCGCAAATGAATTGCACATTTTTTTATCTGTTCAGAAATGTACCTTAAAGTGAGATTTGTCAAGTATTTAATACTCTTATCAACATGGGAGTGGGCAAATATGCTGCTTTATGCAAATATATGTATATATTTACTGTTGGAAATCAATTAACAACATAAAAAAATGACAGATATTGACTTGCCCCCAAACTGCATGTGATTATCATAAAGTGGGCATGTCTGTAAAGGGGAGACTCGTGGGTACCTATAGAACCCATTTTCATTTACATATCTTGAGGTCAGAGGTCAAGGGACCCCTTTGAAAATGGCGATGGCAGTTTTTCCTCGCTAAAATGTACCGTAAGTTTGGAGCGTTATTTAGCTTTCTTCGCGAAAGGCTAGTATGACATGGTTGGTACCAATGGATTTGTTAGGTGTTTGTATAGTTTCATATGATGCCAGCTTTAAAACTGAGCAAAACTGAGAAATTAGTGGTGTTATATTTGCGTTAATGCGTTATTACGGCGTTAGCTTTGACAGCCTTAGTAAGGATTTAAAACAAAGCTTAATGAAGGTGTGTGTAGGTTGCTGTTAAAATGTCCTCACTATTGAGTGAGACCCTGGTTTCTTGGATTCTTGAACTTCCATCATCATCATCACTGTCACTTACCACACAGTCTCGCAGTGCCCCCAGGTAACTCTGCGTCCGAGTGTCAGCCAGGAACTTGACTTCCCTCTCTGTATGGCTCTGTCTACTTCCATGCTGACAAGAGTAAGTGATGGTCTGAGTGGAGAATCTGCTATTCAGTCGCAGAAACCTCATCTGCACCACATCTGTTGCTCCTGGATACTCCAACTGGAAGTAAGGGGGTTTGCACATGAGATATGATTTAGAGATAGAAGTAAATAAATAAGTGAAGTAAGCGAAGATGAAAAGCAATATCTGGATCAGATGCTCACCTGGAAGCCGTCTTCAACTGTGCTCAACCAGTGAAATGACATATTGGTGCCAGAATCCTTCAGCCAAGCTTTTACTGGAACCTGTGGTTAGTCATTAATGTCATCACATTAATATGTTTTACCAAATAATAATGGTGTATTTATTTAGAGTTGCAAATATGGTTTCAGCTATTAGCATCCTTAAACATGACCTCAGTCATTACATTGTGTGCTTCTGAGTCAGTCTAAGGGTGCCAGCTCAAATGCAGCTGTGGCAGACAGTCCCGAGGTAGACACCAAACATAGCTCTGTTCACTCTAACACTAGTTGCTGACTCTACACACTGTCCGAACTCTCAGCACCCAGGTGATGGGAGTTGTTGGTTTGGAGCTTGCTAGAGGTCAAATTAATGACATTTATCAAGCCACGTGTTCATATTGCTAAACTGCGTACAGAGAATAATAATGATAATGCCTAAAGTTCAGCAATCCATGTGAACCAATTTATAAAGTGTAAAATGAAAGATTATTTTGGAAATATGTGTAAAAATGGGTCCCGTCAAGGTTAATGCCTTATCTTAACCATTTGAGGTCAATACCTAACCTTAACCATTTGAGTTTGATACCTAACCTTAACTATTTGAGGTCAATACCTAAACTTAACTATTTGAGGTCAATGCCTAACCTTAACTATTTGAGGTCAATGCCTTACCTTAACTATTTGAATTTGATACCTAACCTTAACTATTTGAGGTCAATACCTAAACTTAACTATTTGAGGTCAATGCCTAACCTTAACTATTTGAGGTCAATGCCTTACCTTAACTATTTGAATTTGATACCTAACCTTAACTATTTGAGGTCAATACCTAAACTTAACTATTTGAGGTCAATGCCTAACCTTAACTATTTGAGGTCAATGCCTTACCTTAACTATTTGAATTTGATACCTAACCTTAACTATTTGAGGTCAATACCTAAACTTAACTATTTGAGGTCAATGCCTAACCTTAACTATTTGAGGTCAATGCCTTACCTTAACTATTTGAATTTGATACCTAACCTTAACTATTTGAGGTCAATACCTAAACTTAACTATTTGAGGTCAATGCCTAACCTTAACTATTTGAGGTCAATGCCTTACCTTAACTATTTGAATTTGATACCTAACCTTAACTATTTGAGGTCAATACCTAAACTTAACTATTTGAGGTCAATGCCTAACCTTAACTATTTGAGGTCAATGCCTTACCTTAACTATTTGAATTTGATACCTAACCTTAACTATTTGAGGTCAATACCTAAACTTAACTATTTGAGGTCAATGCCTAACCTTAACTATTTGAGGTCAATGCCTTACCTTAACTATTTGAATTTGATACCTAACCTTAACTATTTGAGGTCAATACCTAAACTTAACTATTTGAGGTCAATGCCTAACCTTAACTATTTGAGGTCAATGCCTTACCTTAACTATTTGAATTTGATACCTAACCTTAACTATTTGAGTATGATACCTAACCTTAACTATTTGAGGTCAATGCCTAACCTTAACTATTTGAGGTCAATGCCTTACCTTAACTATTTGAATTTGATACCTAACCATAACTATTTGAGTTTGATACCTAAACTTAACTATTTGAGGTCAATGCCTAAACTTAACTATTTGAGGTCAATGCCTAACCTTAACCATTTGTGTTTGATACCTAATCTTAACCGTTTGAGGACAAGGTGTAGTGTGTTGCTGATACCTGAGGCTGGAGTGGAGACAGACAGGTCTTTGGCCCTGCTGTGAAGTCACAGTATGCTTGAAAAGCATCAGCTGGGCTACCCTGGTTAGGATCAATGTAATACATCCCTGAAAGGAGATGCACTTTCAAACACAGAGTACAAACAACAAACATGTTCTTAACATACGTACTTCATCTTCTCAATACATTTGCATGACCTGCTGATGACCTCAGTGTGTTACCATTAGTGGAGTTGGGGTGAACGAGCCACAGCTCCAGACATGTAGTAGCTGGATGTTGTTCGCTGCCATCTGGTGGATTTATGAACCAGCGAAGATCTCTCTGAAGGGAGTCCAAGAGAGTCTGGACCAGGATGTAGTTGGGCTTGTCTGACATATACATGAGCTCCTGAGATATGAATTGGAAAGTAAAGAGTGATATACAATATGCATGGATGAAATGACAATAATGAGGAAACTACAAGTAGCAATTTAATTTACTTTTGGAAGTGCAATACTAAACTGCTTTAAGATACTAATCATTCCAGAAATAAGTTGAAAACATCAACATTGTTGAATTATTTGTTGTCACCTGTTGAACAATCTTTTAACCTCTTAAATGTATGTTGATGTATGTGTTTTTGACCTTTGACCTTTTAGGTACATGATGGTCTCTCTAACCAATAAGAGTGTTTACAAGATTAAATAAGATAAAGCTTTATTGATCAGAATCCAATGACTACAGGCCTGTCGCCCTGATGTCTGTGGTCATGGAAACCTTCAAGACGTATTGACCCTCTGCAGTTTGCCTACAGGGCAAACAACATGGAGCTCCCCATGGATGCCGGACTTCCCGGATCAATAACTCATAAAGGAAATGTTGTTAAAACACCAACGAGGGCTCTTTCTAACCGTAGTAAGGTAGACAACGAGCTACAAGCTCATTTTAATGCCAACGAGCCGTCCTCTGAGCTGGACACATAACATTGGTCTCTTAATACATCCATGTCTGCTGAGTCTGCTGCTGACTTTGCGTCACATCCTGATATACTGCCGCCCCCTCCTCCCCCAATGTTCATGGGCTTAACTGCATCTTGTGGACACAGAGATGCACAGTTTCTGAGGATACGCACAACCAACACTCGACAGAGAAACAGGATACGCGAGGCAGCCATCACGTGCACACAAAACCACCATGGCGCCAAGCACACTCACCTTCAGTTGAGTCAGAGTGAGGTTCAGGGAGGGTCCTGGGGGTCCAGGTGGGCCAGGTGGACCCTGATAAACAAAATGTGACTCGTGAATACAGATGACCTGATGTGTGGTGTCACACATTTCAGTTACTCGATGCAATAAACTTGTGTCAATATTAGAAACAAATTCTATTACACAGCTAAACTGCATTACTCTATTGTCCATTGCACTGTACTGCACACAGCTCACACATGGATATCTATACTTACAGGAAAGCCTTTCTCTCCAAGAATGCCTGGTGGTCCAGTAAATCCTTTCGGACCCTGGTGATCGCAAATAGCATCTAATTAGAAACATAGATTTTTCATCCGATTTCTCAGGAAACAACCTCAAGCAATCAGGTTTGGGATTTACCTACCTTCTGTCCAAACAAACCCTAAACAACAGAAAAGCAGAGGTGCAGATGTTAAGAGTGATGTTTATTCGTTCCAGTTAAGTTATTATTGTTGGCGAAAATGTTGGTTACTTGAGAAGACTTACAGGCAGCCCAGGCAGGCCTGGAGACCCTCGTCTTCCTGGTGGACCGATATCCCCCTACAGGGAACAGTCAGTACTACTGTATGATTATTAGTGCACACTTAAGAAGAGAGTAGAGTGACTCAGACTTGACGGTTTATTGAAAGCTTTTGTAGTGGATTCAAACAGGAAATTAAAAAATATGAAAAACAACAACTTTGACTTGAATGCTGGGTTGTGAAGTAGCAGGTACGTTTTTACAGTGTTAATGTCATTCCTCGGTTCCAGAGAGTTTAGTATTGTAGGTTGATAAACACCAAAACGTAACAATGTAGTGTAATATTTACATTACTCCATTGTTTTAAAGTTTTAAATAATACTTTGATTAACAGCCACTAGTTTCCATCCATTTCAATATGGTATTCAAATTAACATGCAGAGACTTCCTAACTCTCTGCAAGCTGAGTTTAATGCCATATACATAAACCTTTAGAGCCTACATCACATCTGTCTAGTACATTATGATCTACATGATGCCAGCATGATGTTGTACATGTGTGACACTGCATAAAACAAAAACTTTGTGCCTCTCATATTAGTCCTGTGATATTATATTATAGTCCCGGTACATTGATCTGCTTTTGTTGTCTAAGTTGCACTATGGTTACATGGTTATGCAGTTAAAGGGAAGATTATTTCAAGAGGTTTAAGCAAGTCTGGTATGTTCCTGCACTGGTAGGAAGCTCCAACATCCAAGACTTCAAGGGGACATATCATGAAAAACAGCTCAGCTTTTTAACTATTTTTTTATATTTCTTTTAACCGTTTAACCGATAGCATTAATTGGTTCAAATTCTTAATGTCGGTTAACAGTTAAACGGTTAATTATTAACATCCCTAGTTTGATCGGAGTTTGAGTTTTGCGAGCAGTGATTGACAGTTTCTGTAGAGACTCCTCAACTCTGACTGGTTGTTTTCCTTTGGGCGCAGTTAAATCTTGCAAATAGCACTGGGAGGACACAGAGGAGCATGATTGTTTTCACAGATTATCTGTCTGATGCATTACTTTTACGATATAGTGACTGTTTTATAAAAATAACTTTTTCTCATACTTGCTCAAAGTTACCAACTGCAGCTTTAATCTTTTGAGGAGCCCGTGAATACACCTTGGGAAACACAGTCGTAGGGCAACTGAATAAAGCTGCATCTTCAACTGAAAACCATGATTTTAACTACAGGAGGCTGAACAGGTATGGTGACATAAATACTCAACTACAACATCTGTCCCCAAATATTGGAAATATGCCATGGTTGGATTTCAAAACTACATAATAAATTGCTACCACCTAAAACAGCATTTATTATAGAGTTAAACTGAAGAGCTATGATCAAAATGACTTTGGTGCTTGAAATCTGTAATTTTGTGACTAATTTTACATCAATATATAATTTCCTATTCTGGATTGTGTATTCTGACGTGAGGAATGTTGAGTTGAATTTTAATGTCTAACGGCCTTTTGTTTGATGTGATAAGAGTACAGCGTTACTTCACCTGCTCTCCCTTCCAACCAGCTCTTCCCGGCTCCCCAATAGAGCCTTGCATTCCCTGAAACAACAATATGATATACTGTATATAACTCAGCACACATGAAAGAGCAAGTTGTTATGTCTATTGTGTTGTTTAAGGAAACCTACTTGGAATATTATACTAATACATAAGCTCACCTTTAACCCCTCTCCGCCAGGAGGGCCAGGTGGTCCTATAGGCCCAGGTTCTCCCTGCATAGTAGGAAATACAGTGTACTCTCAAAAAATCAGAATGATATTTGATAACACAACAGCCCATATAGGTGGAAGACTAGAATCAGTCTACATTTATTTATTTTGAGTATTAAAGATCTGTCCTGATGTAGATATCCGGCTGTATGCTGATGATACAGTGATTTATGTATATGGTTGCACAAAACAACAGGCTGCCTTTAAAATTTTAGTGCCATGAGTCATATTACATCTTGACTAAACAGAATATGCCTTCAGTTAAATGCAACAATACTGTAAGAAAGTTTTTCTCAAACAGGCAATGTATGATACAACCCCTAGAAGAGATATAATCAAATCAAGGAAAAAGCTAACAGTCGTGTCTTTATAAACCAAACTGTTTTCATAGTAGAGATGTGCATTCCAAGCAAAAATACTATTCGAAAATCACTGGGAATTAGTCGATTATTATTCAAAAATCGGCGCATAACCCCCAATCCCATCCCCGCAGCAGAGAGAGATACAAGCTGGGGGAAAACAGCACATAGTGTTGGCACATTTTCCCATCTAACGCCATGGATTAAGAGCTTAATTCAACCGTATTGTTGGAACAGTGGAAGAGGCCGGTGGAAAGACAAACCAAGACGGTTTTGGTGAGTTTTAATTTGTTTGTGTCGGGTTTGAATAACGATATGTTCTGTTGCTGAAATTACGAATGGCCCGGTGCTGCTTGCGCGTGTGCACACACACCTGTGCTGACAGAAAAGACCTGACCTGAACATGCCACATACATTTTACCAGTAGTAACGTTACTACCAGGTAGTGCCTGCAACGGTTAATAGAAAGGAAATATATATTTTTTAATAGTCACATAAACTATACAATTTTTTATAATTTAATGCAAAATCGAAAATCATGACCCATCCCTATTTCATAGCTTCACACTAAAAAAACAGCGACTCAGGAGTTAGAACAGGTCGTCCGCTAATCGGAAGATCGTCTGTTCGATCCCCGGCTCCTCCAGTCCACATGTTGAAGTGTCCTTGGGCAAGATACTGAACCCCAGATCTATCCTGAGGGCCGGTCCATCAGTGTGTGAGTGTGTGTGAATGAGCATTAGATTAGATCCTGATGTGCAGGTTGGCAGCACCTTGTCTGAGCGCCGCCCGTGCCAAATAAACTATTACAATTAACAAATAATGTCTAAAGGCCTACCTTAAAGCCTGGTCTACCCATTTCACCGTTTTCTCCACGTGGACCAGTTTTACCCTTTTGGGGAAGATCGGAAGAGAAGAGAACTTTGTTTTCACTTGACAGTTTACTTTTAACAAAATAAAGAAGTGGGATGACAAATAGAAGATGACAAAGATACAGCACAATATTGACCAGATTAGCTGAGAAGGGGGATTGTAAGACATATTGATGATTAAATCAAATAAAAGACTGATTCACAACAACTTACATATGTGCCGTGTCTCCCTGGAGGACCAAATGCACCCAAATTTCCCATCTTTCCCTGCAGGTCCAGAGAAATCTTAAAGTCAAAGTTAAGCTATAGGCAGGTAACAGATTGTCAGAATCAAGAACCATTACTGACCTTCTCTCCATGTTTTCCTCTTGTGCCTCTATTTCCAGCTTTCCCTCTTTTCCCCTTTAAAATGGAATAACATTAGATTTTAAAATGTGAATACAAGTTCATATTCATGTAAGATGTCAGGTGTGTCATCATACCCGCTTTCCAGTGCGTCCATCCTTCCCTGGATGTCCACTTTTGCCATCACCTCCCTGAAATTCAAGTATTTCATGTCAGGTTCCAGACATATTGTAACTCATGAGGACTAGCAATATGTCATATATCAATATAACATATTTTAGGCTTATTAAACGAATGGATTAAATTATCTTTCATTAGTATTATGCTTATTATTATTAGTCATTAATAATGTAATTAATACAGTTGTATTTAAAAAGATCTGCATCACAAAAGAAGTCAGGCTCACCATTTCATTTTTTAACACATTTTTTAATTTTTCCATATGCAGTTTCATCTACGGAGAATTTCCTTAAAATATTTAAGCCTTTACATTGATATTACAATAATTACTGGAGAACAGAAAAATATAGGAAGTTTAAATAGTCATAAGAGCACTATAATGCAGGACTTCTATCTGAGAGGCTTTCATACTTAAAAGTCAAAGCTGGTGTTATTCTATATATTTGCAATTATCAATGAAAAAAACAAAACCATGTGTTAGTCCGTCTTCCAATACTTTCTGACACCCTCGCTGTCTGTGGCTCTCAGTTCAAATCCCATTGGTTCCTACTGAACACATACACCTTTAAAACACCTCACAAAGAAACAGGAGGACAGAGCAGGAGGATCGTGCATTTGTTAGGAACTGTTTTCAGCTGCGGATTAATCCACACGGAGCTCTGTGGCAAAGAGGAATAAAGTATGTCAGGCATACTTTCATTGTTGATATAGGTCTGCACATGGGATTTGTTGACAAGCAGAATAATATAGAATATCACCAGTTTTGTTTAATCTTAGTCTTTAATTACTGAAGATGTTTTTTTTTTAATTTGAGATGCAATGTTTCATGTGAGAAAAGCCAACTGTAGTAATGTTGAAAATATGCAAGAGTATCAATATAAATGTATGCAGACAGAGATCTGAGCTGACCTTTTGACCAGTTTGTCCTTTCCTTCCCTCCAGCCCAGGTCTACCTCTTGGTCCCTGAGGGCAATACAGATGAAGATGGTGAATCTTATTGTACGGGTATTCGGAATACTTTCGATGCTTGTGTCATGTGAAAGTGTGTGTGTGTGTGTGGTTTGAGAGGCAGTGCTGACCTGAGGTCCTGGAGGGCCACCAGGACCCTGATGTCCCATCTCGCCCATGACATCCTGGAGAATGGAAACACAAAAGGCTTTTTAGTGCAGATGCTTTCAGTCCCCTCTCCCTTATTGGCATATTCCAGGGGTCAGCAACTTTTACTATCAAAAGAGCCATTTTAGGCAAAAAAAAAAAAAATTCTGTCTGGAGCTGCAAAACATTTGAGCATTGTGATGAAGGTAACACGGTTTATAGTCTAAGTATATAGTATATAAGTCTGATGCAGTGAGGGGAGACAATGTACTACGGAGTATTAGGGCACATTGAGGGGAAAAATCGAGAGGTTTCCAGAATAAAGTCATAATATTACGAGAATAAAGTCAACTTTACGAGAAAAAAAGAAAATATCACGTAAAATTACTACTTATAATATTATGACTTTATTCTCAAATTTCAGATTTATTTTTTTCCCTAGATGTGGCCCTAATACTCCATCATAACGTCGTTCCATAGACCTACAACAATGATAAATAAAAATGAAAATGTAAACAAAAACAGTTATTCATTTCCATTTTTTAAAATCCACAGGGAGCCACTGGAGAGGAGCTAAAGAGCCGCAGGTTGCTGACCTCTGGCATATTCAGTGAAGAAGGACTGGCTTTCTGCTGTGGAACACAGTGTAAAATACAGTCCGCCAAGCTTCATGACTTTGGTGTCACTTTTATAGTGAATTTATAATAAACTATAAAATATAAAGTATTTTAGTAATACTGTATGAAAAACAGCCGACAGTTGGTCTGTGAAGGTGGTGGATTCAATAAAGCAGCTTTTAAAGAAAGGCATTCTTCTTCCTGCAGTTTATTTCAACTTGATACCCAGTAAATACTGAATTTCCCCCATTTCCTCAATGAATTAATTGATCATTTTCTATACAGTCTATTCAGAGTGCTAATAGTGCTCTCGGATCTACTACAGATGATGTTTAAAAGCACTGACATTGCTGACCAGCAACCAACCAGTTCTCATCCCAACTTGTGACATACTGAAGCTTTGTCGGACCACTCAGCTAGTCATTGTTTCCATCATCCAATGTTTGCAAATCATCCCTTCAGTCCCTAAATGCCCATGTCGCCTCAGTCCAGCATCTTCTGGAAGCTCCTAATCTGTGCCTCTCCAGCTGTGGTCTCCTGATCTTACCTCTGGTCCTGGTAATCCTGGAGGTCCTTTACTTCCTGGCAAGCCATCAGTACCCTGCAATCAGGTGGACCACCACCATCAGTCATTAAAGTATGTTTACTCAGTAAAAGTCCCTTTCTGATGAAACAGTCAGAACATTTGAGGTTCTCACCACTTCTCCTGGTTCCCCTTTCTGTCCAGGCTCTCCTCCCAGCCCCACAGGTCCAGAAAAGCCCTTTGGACCGGGAACACCTGGTTTTCCTGCGACTCCTGCAGACCCCTGAAGCACAAACATATCACCAGTTGTGTTGAACAAAAATTAAAAGAGTTTTCTTTTCTCACTCCAAACAAAAACAAATTATCATTATTTCTACAATTTCTACAATTTCTACCAAATTGTCTGTGGATCATTATTGGATGAAGCTCATCAACAGTTATCAGAAGCTTGTTGATATCTCGTTGCGTTTTGAAGCTGTTGATCAACAAACTTTTCAATGGGAGTGGCTTAGTAGGAAATTGGCCATAATTCATTGACCATTAGTCCAATCATCATGAATCTTGGTAGATATCTTTAGTACGTGTTTGGGAATAGGCGTACCAAAGTATTTTCCGCTTGACCCATAGGGGGCGCCAAAATATCAAAAACGTATACCTCCAGATGTGGAGGCAAGTATTAACTAAGATCTGAAGTGTCATATTGATTGGTGCATGTGGGCGTGGCCGATTTAGCATTATATGCTAAATTATGCCTTTGCTCAATTTGGCATTGGTTCGCCAAACAGTTCAGCTTCAGACCGTTGATCTTCACATGTGTATCGGTACGAGGAACAGCGAGGAACAGCAGCAGGCCGATGAGCCGCTGTACGGAGCCGGGAATGAACATTGGAGTGCAGCTAACCGGCTAGCATATAGTCAATCTATGCACTCTGACCCCATGACACACGTTGAGTGAGTGAAATATAATTATTTAATGACATGGTCATTTATTTATTGAGTAATTTATTTATTTATTTGTTCATTTATTTTTGATATTGGCAGGTTCCGTCCTCCATAATCGCCATCCATTGCCATGGAGTACCCCTCATTGCCAACTCTTATAGCATATTAGTGTTCAGCAATAATCTCCTTTAGTTTCTGTTAAGTCCTGCCAACATCAAAACATCCACAGGGGCATAGTACATATTGTGAAACAACGTGACACAAAAGTGTTAGCAACACAGTTTGTTTTACTGTACTGCTCTCCACTTACCACTGGTCCAGGCTGTCCCATGTCACCTTTCACACCTTGGCTTCCTGTCACCCCCTGCAGTCAGACAGAGCACAGTGAGAAGGCAATCAACACTGGTAATAGCTTGGCTGTTGCTTCAGGTTACAGCTGTGACTATTTAGCAGCGGTGCACTGTACCTTAGGACCTGGAGTCCCTGGCTCCCCAGTCAAACCAGCAGGACCTTTGTCTCCCTTTAGAAAGAATAAGTCCACCAGTGACTGCATATCATCACATACATTTCATACATCTCTTTTCAGTTACTGACATTGGTTCAGGTTCTTCAAAAGGTGAACATTCTCTAACCTATTGGGATATTGCACGTCAACTTTTGGTTTAAGTAAAATTGTCAAGTTAAAGGGAATGTTTGTAAGAATCAGAAATTGCTTGTTAACAGCGACACCTGTGGCCGTTAAGTCAACTAAAGTCAGCGTCCTGTTGCGCGCGCTTGTGCTCGCTCTACATAGACATGAACGAGCATCACTCAAAACAGTGAGGCGACACACGTCAGCTAAAAGCACAATATCACTCTATATTTCAGCTGCTTGGCAGTAATGTTAGCTGACCAGACGAAGGTCTCTCCATGAATCAATGCTGATCCTAGTGTTGGCTTTTCCTGCCTCAGCCTCCCGACCGCGGCCGGAGGGAACAGGGGAGACACTGGAGTTTTGGTGGGAGACGATAACGTTTCTCTCTGCGGAGCCCCGTCACTTCACAAGACACGGAAAACCTCTGTTGGTCTGGAGGAGCTGCAGCAGTTATTTTCCACTGAATATTCACTAGATATTCTCAGAGCTAAACTAAC
>CAKALG010014994.1:0-19143 GCA_916700815.1 Helicolenus hilgendorfi | reverse complement strand
ACGGGGGGAACCAGAACCAGGTCGGGGCAGACTGTCAGACCCTGCTGCTGCAGTAAAATGAGAGATTTTGTGCTCGGAAAGGGATTTGGTGCTCGGAAACACTACCGCTATTGTCCGCAGGGACCACCTTTGAACAGACATAGAATATGAAAGTAAAGCCCCACTATAACCCAATAGGAAAGGGAAAAGTTGGTTCCAAATTTGCTCAACTGTTATTGGAGCACAGAGCGAAAAGGGGCGGGACTTAGGAAGGGTAGATTATTTTGTCAAATGTCTTCATTCGTGTGTTGTGTGACCAATCTACCAACCAGTTTACTCACAGTTTGCCACAGCTGAGAGCACTTTAAAGTCTCCCTTTGGAGTTCTTGACCACTAGTAGCACTATGGAGCAGTGTTTGTACTCAAAGTCCCCGTTTTGTTTGTATCGTGCACGCGCACGAGAGGGGTTGTACCACGAAGCAAGGTTAGTGGGTTAGCGAGGTATGTTTAGCCTAAAGTCAAAGTTTGCTATGGCTCTCTTTCAATTAACCTGGCTAGATCGCCATGATAACTTAAGCTGCATGCCTAACCAGGTTATGTTCAGAGTTTCAGAATGAAAACGGCTCTAAAATGTGCCTTTCATTAATCAACTCCTTCGGAAATAGCGTCACTCTTCTTGCCAAAGGCCGTGGACGGCGGTGACTGATCTGTAAGAGGTTGTCTTTCGAGGGAGAGAGAGTTTAAAGACCGAATGATTCCGTTGGTTTTTCCTGACGATATTGAGCGATACGGATTCTGAGCTGAGGGAATGCGTTAAATATGCAAACTTGTTGAGCCGTAACGTTAACGTTAGTAATCATTCTTCAGAGACTCTAAGCTCTGTCCATGCAATCCACAGTTGTTGAAGCTTGTTCAATCCACCACGGCTATACACCCAAATTAAACTCTCAACCTTAAATACGACAGTCTGATTAACCGGTGTTTAGACAGTCTCTTAGTAAACAGCAGCTTCACAGTCTGTATCCAAAGCTCGTTTTGATCAGCCTGACTGCAGTGGCACACATCTCTACGTCATGACAGGCCTCTCTGGAGGAGTGTTTGCATCTCTTATAGCACCAAGGTGACTTCTGCTGTGCGCTGCTATGCTGAATGCAACCCCGTGATAAGATAAGAGAGGGGCATAGAGTTACTGCCCCAGAGATACAAGCTAAAGAGGAACCAGCTTAGTAAGCACAGCACTTCGGTCCTATCTAATGCCTGTGTGAGAATTTACTGTGGTGTCAGTCTATTCATAGGTTTGAGACTGTTTCCTCAGGTCTATCTGAGAATTGCATCGCAAACAGCAGTATAATGTAATGTCAGTCAAAAGTGTAGGTTTGGTTAGAAAACTTCACATTTTCAAATTTTTTGCTGCAGCATTATGCACAGATATGCACAGTGAATTCATTTAAAATTTTTTGGTAAATGAACACTCCTTTTCAAGGTTATTGTAGCCGGTAACATAATTTTAAAGCACTTAGATTGTCTGAGTTGGTGGTTTATATAATGCTAAGTGCTTTTGGGTTAGAAACTAGAGATAAGAGGGATAAAGACACAAGTCTGTTAATGTCGCTGTCAAATTGAAGGATAGTATGGGACTGTATGAAAATGACTGGGGTGTTATTCATATTAATCTACACACACTCAGATCAGTTCTCCCACACAGCATGGGGATCAGCTCGTCATCTCACTGTTATAATATAATGCCAGCCAATTAGACTCTTGTCAGGCTAATAGCCTGTAGGCGTTATTGGTTGCTATAAGCACCATAGATGTGGGTCAGTAGGGGCCTACTACACCCAACATTAGGTTTTATCATCTGTTCAGATGATAGATCACCGAAAAGAGGTATAAAAGAACAAAACAGCGACCTCTAACGATAATGCTGCTAGGTCAGAATGTGTTGGTATTTGTGTTTTTTTTATTATTATGTTTATAACAACATGATATCATAACAGAAATTGTCTGTGTGGCCGCTTAAAACTGTATTTATACAATATTTCTTCATCTAAAACACATGTCACATGTCATGAGTCATGGTGGACACTACACGCTTGGCACACAGAAGAGGTTTAAATTGGTTGCAATCTGCAACCTCACCACTAGATGTCACTAAATCCTACTTACTGTTCCTTTAATGGAACAATAATGTAGCCACTGATGTGCACATTAGAAGTGAAATGCAGACACAGAAATAAAAATCCCCTGTTTTCTCTCAAAACTGACACTACCTTACCTTAAGCGAAAAGAAAATTACAATGTCCTCCCCCTTTTTCTGACCCCTACTCCCCCATTTATGATTTTCATAAACTCCCTAACAGCAGTAAAGTGCCCACAAACAAGTGCAAAATGTAGTTCTGTTGTATAATCAACTGTTCAAGTACATCAACTATTGGTTATGCTTTGCAAAGTACCACTCAGTAAGTCAGTGAACTATTTTCACACATTGTATTCAGCACTGAGATAGTGTGCTCCTCTGTAGCGTAGTGTGATACTGATGATGTAACACATGAAGACTCAAGAGATGTTTTATATTAAAGATGGTCTTTTGCTCACTAATTTGGTAACAAAGAAATCACTGTTTCAAACCACAAACTAGAGAGAAATCCATGAACAATAAATCAAGGGTACAGGGAGGTTTGATGTTTCTTCTTCTCTCATCTCCTCCCACTCTTTTGACTCTTCCCCCAATTCATTTACTTCAGGAAATTGAAAGGCCAAAAGCAAGAGTGTTGCCATGCTTGTACAGCAGCGTTCTAATGCTCAGAAAACAGTTTGAATTATGAAAGGGCTCAAGGGGTTTTCATCTGTGGACCCCCCTGGATGCCTCTGAAATCAAAACTGAAGGACCACAGCTCACTCACATTGCTGTCATTGTACTGAAGGGCAGCATTCCTCACAGTAAAGTTTGATTTTGTTGCTGCCGTGGCTGGAAGTAATTTTCAGCGGCGCAGCAGGAGGTGATTGGTACAATGGCCGAACAGAACATGTTAGCCTCTGCCTGACAGCTAGAGTATTGCTCGAAATTGCCAGCAAGTAGAGCACAACTGTGTCAGAGGGTAAGGTGCAGCGTGGCGGCAGTCAATAAGCCAGCTGTCTCTCGGACTGAACCAGAACATCCTTTTAGGATGAAACATTTTGTTCATGTCGTGAGCGTCTTGTTTTTTGGGATAGAAAGAAATGGCACAGTTTGTATCAGTTGGAGTTGAGTTGGTCTGTGTAAGTGTAGATTGATATTAGCATAACAGACTGCACTGACAGCCTGTTATTAATTAATTTAATTGAAGAAAAGCAGGCCACCCGGGTGCTTAAGTGTAAATCAGTTGTGATTGAAGTAGGGCTGTCAATCGATTAAAAATGTAATCGCGATGATTGTTCATAGTTAATCGCGATTAAACATAAATTAATCACACATTTTTTTATCTGTACAAAATGAGGGTACATTTTGTACAGATAAAGATTTGTCAAGTATTTAATACTCATATCAACATGGGAGTGGGCATATATTCTTGCTTTGTGCAAATGTATGTATATTTTTATTACTTTAACAACACAAAACAATGACAAATATTGTCCAGAAACCCTCACAGGTACTGCATTTAGCATAAAAAAAATATGCTTAAATCATAACATGGCAAACTGCAGCCCAACAGGCAACAACAGCTGTCAGTGTGTCAGTGTGCTGACTTGACTATGACTTGCCCCGAAACTGCATGTGATTATCATAAAGTGAGCATGTCTGTAAAGGGGAGACTTGTGGGTACCCATAGAACCCATTTTCATTCAGATATCTTGAGGTCAGAGGTCAAGGGACCCCTTTGAAAATGGCCAGTTGGACAGTTTTTCCTTGCCTAAATTTAGCGCGACAAGCTAGTATGACATGGTTGGTATCAATGGATTCCTTATGTTTTCTAATTTCATATGATACCAGTATCTTCATCTTATATTTAAAACTAAGCCTGGTACCACTTCTGAAAGATCGATTGCGTTAACGTGTTAAAGAAATTAGTGGTGTTAAAAACGAATTTGCTTTAACACGTTATCATCGCATCAACTTTGACAGCCTTACTTTGAAGGGTTTGTTGAAATTGTAACCACCATACAGTATAATCCTGAGGATTGTTTGGCCGGTGTTTCACTACCAACAAAACAACTGAAATAAATGAGTTACCACAAAAAAGTGTGATTTTTCAGTCGTATGTCTCACACTGTAAGTCAAATTACTATATCGTGATGCTCAAAACAAGATGCTTCTCTTGTAATAAGAAGAAAGAGCAAAAGGTTAGCTGTTAGACGCACTGTGACTGAAACTGCCTGTGGCCCAGCAGCACAGTGTACGCTTTTAAAAACGCATTAATGTAACTCTTAAAGTAATGACTGTCTCGGTCTGCATCTGTTTGCTCGTCTGTCTGTCTGTCTGTGAGAGGTGTTATCCCAGACACCTCAGTCATTTTAAGATACGATGGGAGCGTGATGCATTTCCCCACTTTTTTTTTCTGGCATTTTCATCAAGATTACAATGACGAGCCCAAGGAAGCCGCTTTTACACGTAGAGTATAACCAATGTGACATATTTGTTAGTGGTGTTACCTCCAGAGGGGCTCTGCATCAGTCATGAAGGATGACATGTTTACTTTTACCAGAGGAGAGTTTTGAGAGCAAAGAGAGCTGGAAAGGAAACTGTGTTGTGCAAAAGTCTATTTCATATCGACCTCACAGTATTTCCACCTGTTCAGACTTTAGCATTCAGTTGGATGCCAATCTACAATTATATTTGAAAGGTTCACACATTTAATGTCTTTTCCTTAAACCTTCAGTAGTATTGGGCAAAAATTCCATAATAACCTTTCAGCATATTGTAATTCAAGTGCTCTGAGAGAAAGCTAGATATCTGCACCTCCTCATGGCTCTGTTTTCAGGCTTTAAAAAAACCAGGAGCACCAGAGGACACGGAGACACATGATTTTTTTCAGATTGCCTGTCTCATGCACTACTGGCAGGACATAGTGACCGTTTTATAAAACTAACTTTTTTTAATCATATTTCCTCCATTTCTACACACTGCAGCTTTAATACGAGAAAAACATGTTTACAATACACGTCTTGACAAAAGATACACACATGCAATCCACTAATAATTGCAGTGTCAGAACCCAACAATTGTGGTTCTGATTAAACAAACAAGCGAGATGCAGTCAAATGAAAGCTCGCACAGGTTGCCCTTCAGATAAATACTTGAAAGTCTGATAATGACAAGCCTTTTAAGTTTTTTATATAGTAAGTGCTCCATGTCATAAAAGCCGTTACCTATGTTGATCTCCTCCCAGTGAACAAACGAACACCATGAAAGCAAACGTTCCAACCCCTTGATGTCGAGATTCTGTTTATGCGATGCGGTGGGTGAATAATTTCCTCATTCGTCAACCTCTTATTTACACAAACAAAACAGACGCACAGAGCTGCACAGCTGCGAAGCCTTTGCAAATCAACAAGTTGAATATTGGAATATTAGTTTTATTGTTCCTCACAGCGGACTCAGTTTTGTATGCACAGGTGTTTACTGTGCACCAGTGAGAATTAAATGAGTTGTTTCACTCGCTTTATCTGGATTAAATATTTATCATGTGCACATTTGGAGGAACTACAAGACACACAAGAGTCAGCAGCCAACAGACACGTTCTCTTTAAACGGCATTACTAACTAATTACTGCAGATACGCAGCCGCTTTGCCTCAGATTCATATTTCTTTGACTCAACACAAACACGTGTATCAAATCAGAGATCAAGTCTATCTCCGACATATTCAACATAAAAGGGCGTGTAAATGCATTAGTGCTTCGCTCCACCACTCCTTTAGTGATTCTTCTCAGTTTCTCTAGTTAATTATTGATCTGAGCAGTGTTTAGAGCTGTGAATAATTAACAGGCCAGTGTTGTGGCTGTCAGAGCTGGAGCGATCACAGCAACATGTCAAAACAATATTGAGAGAAGTCTTAAATTATGCAGTGCTGCAATCGCGCTCATTTAGGTGTCCTCTGACCAATTTCTGCTGTATCAGTAAAGAGCTGCGAGCAAATGCTTCACACAACACAACACAGGGCATGCGGTAACATAAGTGTCTTACATTAAATTGTGTTGCCTTTGAAAAGGGTGACACACACACACATATGCCTCAGTCCACATTTTAATACGTGAATATAATTGACAACTTCCTTTCATTGTTCCTACCGTAACTGTTGAGTCTGCAAAGCCAATTATTATAGACGATTTTCCGTTTTCAGTGTTTGTTTTTTCTCTCTTCTATCCAAAGGACTCTGGTTGCGTTTCATTGTTTCCTACACTATTAAGAAAATACAATATATTGATCTAATATAATTACTAGTATAATTGATTTAAAAAAAATTCTAAATTGCCAGGCAGAAAATGCAGTTTTTCCAATTCAGTTTACCTCAATGAAAAATTCAACATCAGCACTAAGACATGCAGATAACTAGAATTACTGCCTTGCGCTTGTATGCCCACGCCAATCAGTCAAGTTTCAGTTTACATCCATGTCTGTCCAAAATGTCATCACTTCATTTTATCCTGTTATACATTTATGTGAAATTGTCATAATTAGCATATAAATTCTTGAGTTATGGCCAAAAATGTGTTTTGTGAGGTCACAGTGACCTTGACCTTTGACCACCAAAATCGAATCAGTTCATCCTTAAGTCACCTTGTATGACACAGTGGTGTATAGCTATGCATGCTTTCTCTATGCCACCCCTAACTGTTCAAAACATGAAATATACAAGACAAGACTTTTTATTCTGACTTACTAACATGTCTTTTTATCTGCAAGCAGGAGCTTCACAGTTTTGGCCACAAGCCCATCCACCTCCACAGTTGATCCTGGACAAATACAGCTAACACATTGTTAACCTCACTAAAGATGATAACGATCCACAAAACAACCTTGGTCCTCAACATTCAACAGGTTTTGGGCAAGGCAAGGCAAATGTATTTATACAGCACATTTCATACCCAAAGACAACCCGATGTGCTTTACAGATTAGACAAGAAACAAATGATTACACCAATAAAAGTAAGCAAGCAAATACACACAGAGGAGTAAAACAATAAAAAGAACAAACAAACAAACACACACAGAATAAAAACAATAATACAATAAATTTGATTTAAAAGGAAATGAATAAAATAAGCGGTAAACAGGTAGGTCTTTAGCTTGGATTTGAAAGTAGTAAGCATTGTCTCAAGTCTCTTCTGGCAATTTGTTCCCCATTTGAGCAGCATAGTAAAGGCAGATTCACCGTGTTTAGTTTAGACTCTGGGAACAGCCTGTAATCCAGAACCAGCTGGCCTGAGAGGTCTGCAAGGTTTGTACTCTGTCAGGAGATCTATTATCTTGGATCAAGTATCTTGGACCTAAACCGTTCAGTGATTTATGGACAAGCAGTAGAATTTTGAAGTTGATTCTGTGAGAAACTGGTAGCCAATGTAGTGATCTGAGAAGCAGTTAATATTAATAGAGTTAGAGTTAATATGCTGAGCCTTTGTGGTCCTTGTTTATAGTTACCCATTATGTTTCTGATTTAACCAAACTCCAGCCCCGACAAATGAAGTTTACAGTTTACAGTTCTTGTGGCTTACAACAGCACCTTTGCTCATTACTGTGGTGATCCACATACATAAATGAGAATATTTAAGACAAAGTGGGGATGACTGTCAGACACTTTGTAAGTATATGACATTTCTATACACTAACCTTATACTGAAATCTTTTAATCTAAGCAAGCTTCTTGATACACACAAAGAGTTTGCTTCAAGTCATGTTTTAAAATAATTTGCTCAGCGCGCACACTTTAAGAAACCTCAAGGCATTACTGACTGATCTAATCTGAGCACACAGGGAAACAGTATGCTGCCATGTAATTAATGGCTTTTCTTATAGCAGTATAAGTAGATTAGTCCCGAATAGAGTTAAAGCAGCAGCATACTGAAGTGACGGAGACCAGAGTTCCTGACTATTTGAGCTGATTTAAGGAGCTAAACAGGCGCCATTGTGTTTGCACCAAAAGGCGTATAAATGACAAGGTAATTTGTGAGTCATTTTGTATGCAATAACAACGCTTTTGTTGCTTTTGGCGTCTCATGTGAGCGTCATGTAGTCTGTACTGATTGCAATACCAACGCAGCCACGTAAATATGCTAAGCGTAGCGACGTAGAATAAAAGGCGAGTTTGAGATTCGTGTTGTTGAGTTATTTCAAAGTTCCGTTGATGTTTTTGACATGTACTTATGTTACGTTGTTACGTACGTTTTTTACTTAATTAAGTACTTATTTTAAGCCCAACCACAATGTTTTTCCTAAACCAAACTAAGTGGTTTTGTTGCCTAAACATAACCACGACCATTTCTCGGTAACAATGTGGCGTTAAATGACATTTCCCATAAGATCGGGTTGGTCTTTATTATGACAGAAGAAATTCTGTTTCTGACTCATACTGTAAATGAATACAGGACTTTAGAGGTATGCTGGAAAAAGAGAAGATACTCTACAAGAATATCTGATTGATGAACTTGCTTCCTAAAAGGGAAGTATTCTTATTGTACATCTATATTTCAGTGCAGATAATACCCGCTATATTTCTGACATATTATTGAATGGTGTTCTTGTTTCATACCACAGAGTTTTCTCTCAGGCGAGTACAATTCATAGTGACACACTGATCTATCTCTCATTTCATGTACAACCAGAACACTGAACACTTTGACACTGATCATTTATATGAACGTCAGTGGCTGTAAGTCTGACGCGCTGCAGCTATCGGCGGTGACAGTCTCGAGGCAGCGTCATCCTAAAATGGAAATCAGACAGCTCTGAGAGCCGTCATCCTGCTTCGCTCCTCTCGCAGACAACATTTAATCACACAGCAGATTGTTCTCGCGGTTCACTGTAAATATGTTTTAGAGTTGTTACCATTTTCTACTTTGTAATTACAGTGAAAAAGATGTAAACCTTACTGAACATAATCATTTTCCACAACACATTTAGATGTAAAAGCATTTTTGTGTTGTGTCTTTTTTTTTTTTTATCACTATCCATTATTTTTCTGACTCAACATAAAACTTTGTTAAGTGTCTCCCAGTGAAGAATTAATGAGTTTGATGAGTTGAGAATATTGTTTTGACATGTTGTTGATGTTTAGTTGATGAGAATACAAAGAAAATCCATTATCTAAACTGTACACCAACACTTCCAGCATTGGTTGATGCATCATGAGTAATCATCAGTGTTGCCTACACCAGTCAAGTAAAATCAAGTAAACAGACCTACACTCAGATTCGTAAGTGGTGTTTTAGAGGGCACTTCTTGGCATTTACTTTTTCCCGCTACCTCCTTCCCTCGTGTTGTGTGTGCTCATCTTCTTTCTGCAGGGCTCCTGAGTAGGTTGCACGTAGAAAGTCTTATGCCAGATTTCTTTTTTAGATGTCTTTTATTAGCAGCCTAATGATTCCCCTTCAGCTCACCAACATTAAACAGTGTTTGTCTTTTGGGAGTTTTACTTTAGCACCTGGCATTGCCTGTCAGACCTGGCTCCAAGTATGTACAGTACAAGAAATTCAATTATATGGTAAGACAAAATATTAAGATCAAACTGTTCTAACACAACCATGTTAGGCTGCTTAACTTACATACGCGTTCATATTTGAAAGAGTATGTTTCACTTAACGTTAAAATATAAAGTAAAAAGATTTTTAGCATGAGGACTAATTGATGCACTTGGTAAACTCAGCGCTAAATGTTTCCAAATCCAATAAAGAGCAAGATAGAGTTGCTAACATTACCCTAAACTCTGATAGCATCCTGTCCGTTACGTCGGTGGTACTTACTTTGATTTATAGTAATAGCTGCAATTTATTTCTAGTATTACATTATTGTTATTCTTTGATTATCTGACTTTATTTGATTCATAAAGTGCTTCTTACAGCTGTTCTCTGTATTTCTATGGCAGTTTTCTTTCAGCAGAAGCTAATCTGGGGGGAATAAATGGCAAAGAGGGAGAGCTGTACATCCAGTGTGTATACTGCACCCCCATGGATATATAGGAAGACGAATAAACATATGGTTCCCAGAGGTTTTCTGGTGCCAGGCCTGCTGGTAGCTGGCTGCACAGATGTCTGAGCGCGTGGAGGGGGAGCGAGGCAAAGAGACCATCAGCCCAACCACCTAACTCGACACACTGACATATGGACTGCCTGTCAATTGCAATTATTAATTTGATATTTCCCAGCCCCATGAGCGTGGCACAACATGCTGCCCAGAGTCAGTATAATCAAATTACCGGAGCATAAGTAATGGCTGGCCATACACCACTGCTTCCCCTGACTCAACTTTTAATTCTGCCATGCTGGCTCTGTGGGTAAAAAATAGGATATATTTGAATTGATAACTGCAGACAGTCCTCTGGAAGGGCGTGTTCATTGCTTGCTCGGTGGGGTGGATACACACATTGTTTTGGGTGCAGTAACCATTGCTTTAGGGGTGGATTTTGCAGTTGAATAAAGTTTAGGGTGAGAAGGACATTCTGAGTCCACTTAATTCTCTGGCCTTCTAATATCCAAGAAAAATTACACACCTACAGCATTGTATTACTTTGTATTTGTTTATTTGTTTCTCTTCATACAATACCCTGCAGAATAAAGGGTTCAATAAGAACAAGAACCTTCATTGTAGCAGCACTTTTTAAAGCAAAGCTACATGATTCTTTACAGACCATAAAATGTCAATAACTAGAATTAAATAAAGAATGAAGAAACAAAAGGGCTAAAGAAGAATAAATCAGACAAAGACTGAAAACAAGTGAGACTAGCCAGGTGAACTTCACCTTCTTCAGTCCATCATCCTGACTGTAGTGTGCCCTACTCAACCCAGTCTCACGGGAGGGAGTATAAACGACATTACACGGACATTCCGCGTATCATGAGTACACAATTTAGCCTTTTCGTGTGTCATTTGTACGCCACACCAACGTCCACAGTTAGGTTTAGGCACGAAAACCGCTAACTTAGGTTCAGGCAAGAAAACCACTTAGTTAGGTTAAGGAAAAATATCATGGTTGGGCTTAAAATAAGTACGTAAACTTAGTAAAATACATACGGAAATAAACACAACACAACTACGGAAAACACCTAAAAACATCTGACAATTGCCATGTAACTCAATAACGTAACCTATAAAATGAAACGGCAGTCTCTAACACCTGTCTCTTGGTTAAAAGTCCTTGGAATCACCATAAGCGGTCTTTCTCGCTTATTAGACTACGACACTAACTGTTACCGTAGCATTTATTCGCAGATGTATTTACATTGCAGTCAATGCAGGATACATGGCGCACAAATGACACGTGGAAATCAAGAAAAGCGTTGTTATTGCACGCTAAATACCTTGCGCATTATTGTGGCATTCATACACCTTTTTGTGCGAACGGGCTGCCCTATATAATATGAGGGCAGGTGTAAGGGTGTGTGGGTCTTAATCGCAATTAATTTGCGTTCCAATTAACCGTATTCTCAATCTTTCCTCACCCAATAGATTTGCAGAAGGATTTAATGGTTGATTCTAGCAGCTTAAGCCCCTCTGGGTATGGGGTCTCATTGTTTTATCCTTCAAATCACTCCAACTACTATTATTCAGTTAGTGCTACAACTCAAAAACTACCTTCCTCAACCCCTTTTTAGTAATTACAGAACAACTCTGCTCACAGGTGATCCCTGCGCTTACTGCTCGGCACCCCATCGCTGGCATTTGGACGGTGATCATTACTTGAATGAGTTAATGCAGGTATTTCACCTACGCTCTCACATGTTAGCCTTGTTCCGCTAGATTAATCTCAATCAATATTAATTAATGCAAATCAATGCAGTGCAATCTTTCTCACCCTCGGAGGAGTGGACCAAACTAATGAAATTAATGAAGTGCAGTGTTGGAGACTTTGGCCATCACCCTCTGGTGTTGTGCAACATCTGCTTACTTTT
The DNA here is from genome assembly GCA_916700815.1 of Helicolenus hilgendorfi. Taxonomy (NCBI): domain Eukaryota; kingdom Metazoa; phylum Chordata; class Actinopteri; order Perciformes; family Sebastidae; genus Helicolenus; species Helicolenus hilgendorfi. The sequence continues at coordinate 7,083 of CAKALG010014994.1, read as the reverse complement.
TGGGCACAGGGCAGGACTAACAGTACAGTACACAGCTGTGCTTTGGGAGGGCTTCTTTGTCGTGATTTATGGTCCTGTTTCCCCTTTGAGGGTACACTCTCCCAACTAGAGGACAAATATTTATTGTACTAAGCCATATGCTTTTTGATGGAATTTAAATAAAGCTCAACAAGGAAGAACACTAATCAGAGCCAACAGATTAGCAGGAGACTACACCAAACATGCAGTTCTTCTTGAGTCTCTAATATACATTTGACTGCCAAGGACATTATATCCTCAAGGGAAATACCCCCTTAAAAATCTTGCCTGCCTAGAATTTAATTTTCCTGCTATGAGGTTTATCAATAAGTTGTTCAAGCATGCCCTGCTCTGCAAATGGAGTGATGATTACTTGTGCAAACTTCTAATTGCCTTGTAAATGAGAGCAGAATTACCAATACATCAACTCGAATCCAATTAACTGTTTGTTGGCTCAGAACCACGGAGTCTAGACAACCCAAATAATACAAAACTTCTGGAAACGTCTAGCTGCATGGTTAGAAATCCTATTTGACAGAGACAGTGATTCGATCACAACAGTTCAATATCAGCCCTTGTCTTTTCTTGTCAGTTAAATTTCCTTTGATAGGATGTCAGCAGTGGTGGCTCAAAAACACATGAAGCCTGTGACATCCTAACATATTGTTCGATTGTGAGTGTGAATAGCACCCTGACAAGGTGCCAGACCCCCTTCACAGCTTCTGTTTCCGTTCATGGCGCTTGACAGTAGCATCTGTTGCCATGTGTGGTACACTATAGGCCTACTGTACATTATTATACTGTGAGCGGATTCTCCTATTGTCTTACCATAAGGGACAATGTACATGTTCATATTATGAATTTAAACAATCTATTCCTGTTCCTGCAGTTATCAGATCAAGAACAGGTGGTAGACAGATACATAGGTAGCCTTAAAACATTAAGAACAATAACACAAAATGAATAGGAATATATAGATAAAAGCTAAGAATAAAAAATAAAAATAAAACCCCCAATTCTAAGGAAGCACAATTATCCCAAATTAAAAGCATGTTTCAAAATATAGGTCTTTCATTTCAACTAGGCTATATAGAACATCTTAAACACTTAAAATGACTTTAAAAGTCCAAACCATCTAATCTAAAAGATGTAATAATTTAATAAAGATGAATAAAAAGATTAAAGAAAAAAAAAGATAAATCATTTAATAGACTTTTTTTTTTTATTTGTGAACAACTATAATTAATTAAAAATGTGTTAAACGTTTTCTGAATCTAACATTTCCAGGAGAATTAAATGTTCAGACTGTGGTATGTGTAGATAAAAAAATAATTATTTGCCTTTAAGCTTTTCGGGCGTGATTCAGGCTATTGTAATAATAAGGTTCCAAAATGATGAATACTTTTAAGTCAAAAACCTTCCCATTGGCTTGGTGGAGGAAGACCCCCAAATCCAATATCTCCTCTTTTATTCACTGTAGAAATTCAGAACATAGCCTAACAATGATCGCTGATGCTCACGCCAGCATTTGAATAAAGAGTACTGGCACTTATTTTTTCCCCCTTCAAGCATTGAATGCAACCAAACATGTTTGTTAGACTTCAAGGACACACACAATAGTAAGAAACACTGAATGTAAACTGAAAGTTGTTTGTCTACAAGAAATTTCCACAGTGTACCTTTATGTGGACCATCATCTCTTTCCAGGGCTGATTAATGAGTGAATGAGCGGGTAAAGTGAGTGAACAACAACAATCTCCTCTGCATGGTTTTTGGAAATCTCTGCACAAACAGCAGAGGCAAGTAGGACTCATGCTTTCATCCGAACAACACTGCCTCCCAGATTCCTGGCAAGTCCAAATCCATGTGACAGTTTACTGCATTTCAACGCCTCCCACTCAAAATAAACAATAAGAAGAAATAGGAAAGCAAGCTCCCTTAACATATTCAGTATGGATGGAGTCGGTTTTGTTTTGGCAATCCTTAAAAAATAGCTTTGCTGCAGCTGCGGGGCTTTCTTAAGTTTTACTTGAGACATTCTTGTTCCTTTCTTTTATCAGTGGGATTTAAAGTCCTGCAAGTACAACTTTCATACAGAACACTGCAAATAATGTCAGTAAACTCCAACGTGTGCTCCGATGTGTCTGCAATTCATTATTCTGATGCGATTCATCCGTCTTAGTCAGAGTGAACCCGGATTTGCCATCTCCGAAGCACCTGGGAAGGGGGGCCTCATTTTAATGGGGGTAACATTTGTCATTGGCTGATGTGATTGATTAAACTGATGAGCTCGCATCGAACGCTGTTCCTCAACCCATATGGGCTTCAATCTGGGCGTGGTTTCTTCCTCTTTACCTGCACCATCTGCTGCGCTGTGTCTGGTCCTCTGCACAAATGTAAGAGTTGAATTATTGAGATGGGGACATGTTGTTCTCCAGACACTGGTACCTGATGATAGCGTGCCATGTAAGCTTGGATTGTTTACAACCAAGCTCAACTAGATTACTAAAATAGAAACATGCAAGCTGAAGTTCTTCTGTTTTTCATTATGCTGTTGTGATATATAGTTTTTTTCTATCCTATAGACTATGTAAAGTAGCAATAGTTTTTTTTTTTTACCATATAGTCTTCACTTCTAAAGCTAGTGTGTCTGTGAATTGATTACTAATGGAATTAAACGCTCTTTGTGTCCCTGCTGATTTTCATTCGACCACTACCACTGTTTGAACAACAGGGCTGCTGTTTTACATGGATGTTTGGACCCAGGGGGGACAGGAGAGTGGAGGACGCCATGCTGCGACAGTAAAACACCTTTGGGAAATTTTGTCAGACAAGGGGACAGCTAAAAGGGTCTCGATTCCTGTAATAGTTTGTGCCAGCCACTTCAAACAGTAAATAACTGTTCAGGCGGAGGCTTGAAGTGGTTGCAGTCCAGACAAGCCTCTGTGGCGAGCATTATCATATTATCTGCTGCCGGGAAAACAGAATTTTCAGAGAGATGTTTTCTCTCTCGTCCTTTCGTATTTCATGAATTGAATGTCACTATTCATTTGCATTTGGCTTTGATATGGTCCTTGGAACAATTACTGAGCCTTTTCAGAAAAAAATAAATAACGAGGAGAAGCACATGCATAACTTCAAACAGAGCTATATCAACGACTTGATGATCTGCCTCCAGGGAGAAAATTGTCCATATAGTACAATGTATGTGACGCTACGGGAAGTACAGTGTATTTTCAACCCACGTCTTCACATGTGCTAAATGTGAGATATGGTAATTGTAGCGTTTGATTTTGTCTCTGATGGCAGAAGCTACACAACCTTTATTGAGACAAGCTTCTATAGATAGTAGAAGATAATAGATAACTGTGGGGAGGCTCAGATGAGATCAGTGAAGTAGGAAGTCAGCCGGAGATGGAGCGAAAAATGAACCCTCATTGTCACTCAGTGTGGAAAAATGGATGGTAGATAGACTGCTTTTTATTTACCCTGCTGTTCAAAAGTTTGTAATCAATATTGATGTTTTTCTTTTCCTTTGATAAAAGCTGTTTCAACAGAGATAAAAAAAAGTATAAATCAGACACAAATGTATTATTTACATTTGAAATAGTTTTGGCCCCAAAAGAAGACTAATTCAAATGATTACAATTTACATTTAATCGATTTCCCAACCGTTTTGCATATCGGAAGAATTTTTCCCCCAGAAAACCTCAGTGGCCGTTTTTTTTTTCTTTCTGCAGGCTAATCAGTGATTAGTTTGAATACTGTGATTTGTCAGTCTATAGTATGTTCATCTGATATTCCCTGATCACGTTCCAGTACTGCTAACCCTATTAACCTTCTATTTCTATTGTGAAGTTTGAAGACTAGATTTGCTAAAGCATCACGTTGCCTGTTAATTCCAGCTTGTTAGAGGCATCATTGTGACCTTGACATTGAAACTGTTCCTATTTAAATCTGCACACATTTTGATGTTGAACTTCCAGTTTCTTTTATCAGTGGTGGTTTATTATATTCTTACTGAACTTTTACTCAAAGGGATGTTTGTCTCTTTCTGCCCTTTCAATTGTCAGTCTGGTTGTACAGCCATTGTACAGCGTTTTGTTCTCCATGTACAAAACATTACTTTTATTGCAAATTCCTCATACAAAATAACATCTATTTGTAAAGAGGACTTTCTACGCCCTAAAAGAATGAAATACTATTCAAAAATACAGAGTAGTCCTCTTGACCATGACCAAATCAAGCTTTGTGGCAAGCGATTCCAAACTTTTGAACTGCAGTGTTTATAGAGCGCTGCAGGAATGAGTCCTAAAACCCAGAAATGAGTTTTAGGACTTCCAGTTCCCTCGTCTCAAATTCAATGGGTTTTTTGAATTAGTTTTTAGTTAGATGCCTGAAATAAAGTCTGTAGTTAACACAAGCTGAAGAGATTTTAACGTCTGGTTCTACGATACAAAATACGTCAGTAAATATCCCACTTGTGAATTTTGAATCTTTTACGTGTCTTAAAAAATGTGGTTGATAACCAGTGGCTAAATGAGACTACACAACGTCATCAAGCCGACTCGTCTGCCTTCAGCTTCGTTTTGTATACCTGCGTTCATGCGACCGTGGTGTAGTTCGTTTATAGCCTAAAGTTAGCTTTTTATACTTCTGGCAATTGCATTTACACTTCAAAAATCATAAAAGTGGTCTTCATTTGTGGAGATTATCTGGCTGAACAAAACGTGTAAGTATCATAAATGTTTATTTGCCACAGATCTTATTTTCTGCAATAATTGAAAACCCAATGGAAAAATCCCTTTGGCTTTTTGTCGAGGGAACTAGGGAGATGCTAACTTCAAATGTACGGCATCCCTGCAGCGCTCTATACTGCTCTTTTATTTTCTACCTTAGCGGACAAAGCAGGAGCAACTTGGGGGTTCAGTGTCTTGCTCAAGGACACTGTGACATGCGGAGCCAGGGATTTAACTGCCAACCCTGTGATTAGTGGACGAACCACTGCGACTCCTGGGCCACAGCCACCCAATATACTGTACATACCTGCAGGATGAGGCCGATGATTGATTCATCAAGCCTGCAAAATCAATAGTAACCTGCTCGAGTTGCCTCTCATCGCATCAAAGCAATAAAAGCAGTAAGCCTCATCTGTCTCAGATGTAAACAACATAAATGTGAGGAAGATGGAATGGTAGGAACGGGGGAATACACGGGAAAACCGAATAAAAAGTGTTACAAACTTATTTTTTTAAAAACTAGATGTTTATGCCAGTGTTTTAGCACCAAGGAAATCTTACGCATACAACAATACATTTCCAGGGCTTCACCTCAATGCATTTGTATAGGCCGGGCTGATCAATTGCAGGTGCTAGAACAAAAACACTGTGCAATATATCACTCTGCACAAACTGATTAACTTCCCTCCTTTGAACGACACACTCCGCAGGAATGATAATTTACAAGTAGTGTGGTGCGTGAGAAAGAAGAAGGGAAGAAAAGAAGACCTCCTAATGAGGAGTTTCTTGTCGTGATTTTAATTCATTGCAAGTGAAAGAATACTAAAGATCAAGATGAAATCCGATCATGTCTTTTTACAACTCTCCATTCTGGTTATTACCGTTGTTTCTTGTCGAAAGGAGACAGGCTTTGTAGGAAAGAAAACAGTTATCCTGGATGAAGGGGAATGATGAGGCAAAGTTAATCACTATCTATTGATTTTACTGACATGATCCAGCGCAACTAAGCCGGCTTTCCATTCAGATAGAAAAGCAAATCAGTACAAAAAATATATTATATTAGTATATAAGTTAGTTTGTGGTAAGTCATAGCTAAGAGGAGAAACAAACTTTAAAGTGAATTTAAATGTTTGTGTCTATATTAGGGCTATCAATCGATTAAAATATTTAATTGTGATTAATTGCAAATTAATTGCACAGTTTTTATCTGTTCAAAATGTACCTTAAAGGGAGATTTGCCAAGTATTTAATACTCTCATCAACCTGGGAGAGGGCAAATATTCTTGTGTCTTCAAATATATGTATATTTTATTTTATTGGAAATCAATTAACAACACAAAACAATGACAAATATTGTCCAGAAATCCTCACAGGTACTACATTTAGCATAAAAAATATGCTCAAATACGCTACATCCTAAAAATTGCAAGTTGCATTAATGCGCTAAAGAAATTAGTGGTATTAAAACAAATTTGCAAACGCGTTATTATTGAGTTAAATTTCACAGCGCTGGTCTATATGTATTACTAAACAATGACTGAATTACATTTCTCTTATAATACATACAAGGAGCCCCGAAGCAAAACCGCACAGTGGTTTCCAGTTATTGCTGTGCTATAAATTGTTTCCCTTTTGGAAAACAAAGTGCTTTTGTATCTTCACAGCTTGGCAGACTGTGCAGATCCTCTCCTGGAGTCAAGGCAAAGGGCAACATGTGAAGATGAATCACTGCGGCTCGGTCTACAGAGAAGCAGGCCAGCGCCGAGGTCAAAGAAACACCAGCTGCTACACAGAGTTGTCAGTTCCAAACCAGTAGAGCTGTTGGGGCACATCCCAGTGTTTGTGACACATGCCGTACTCATGCAGGGGATCCTGCTCTGCCTTTATCTTAAATTCAGATGCAGACGTTGATTGTTGCCGTGGAAACAGTGATACGATGAGAGAGATACTTTTTTGAAGGTGTTTTTAATTACTTTTGATAACATATATATATACTCTGTCCTTACTTCACAGAGTGTGTAACATAACAATGTGCACATAGGTGTGAAGGGATTTATGTGTGAATGTTTTTTTTTTATCCATTTTACTTTCTAATTAGTGCAAGAGGCTTTTATTTTTTTCTCCACGGAGCAGCTGGAGGAGGCCGATCAAATGAGAAAAGATATACACTTGAAGTCTTACTGTGGCATTTTCGAATATTCCACCAAATTACCCCAAGATGATGGTTAATGGCAGATGATCCTTTGAAGTGGAACAAAAGATAAGCCACTGATCCATGTCAAAGCCCCATCCCCAAAAACACAAGAGCGCAGCTGAAATGCATTTT
>CAKALG010014993.1:0-27228 GCA_916700815.1 Helicolenus hilgendorfi | reverse complement strand
TCTTAAAAGGGAGCTTATTATTATTATTATTATTATTATTATTATTATTATTATTATCATCGTGACACCCCTACTGTTGATGTGCGTCTGATCTCGGTTGAGAGAGAGAGAGAGAGAGAGAGAGAGAGAGAGAGAGAGAGAGAGAGAGATAATGAGAACGAAGTTAGCAATAATGTTATAGCTGTGAACGTAGCGGTGCAGTGTGTGTACAGTTTAGGCTATTTGTCGTGAATAAATGCTACAACTCCTCAAGTTCCCATGTCTGACTTGCCACCTGCTGATTAAAGGGAAAGGGGTTAGCCCCGAAGTCCGTGACAACTTCGGCCCAGGCTCACTTAAGGTGGGCTGACCTTTAAGGCTATACTGGTCTGGTCCTATGTTTGGCTTAATATAAAACCGGTTGGAACATTTTTACACCGGACCAACTCTACTATTTTTCTACAACCCTACATTCCCTATGGGCGCCATTTGATGCAATGCTATGTGGCGTAGCAACGATTAGTAAGCATCCATAGTGAATAGTCCTTTTCCTTTCTGTTTATCTATGATGAACAGTAGATAGTGACTAAAACAGACTGAATGATGCAAATATTACCAGATACTGCAAAAAATGATCTAACATAGAGTTTACATTGTAAGGAAGTTAAGAGATCTTCTAAATTTTATAAACATCTTAGTGTCATCTTAGAATGTCAACTACCTTATTAACAAATGGTAGATTGTTTTGTCTATATTCTCGTGATTTATCAGGTACAATAACAATCTCCCAAACACTTACATTCCTTTAAAGATGAAATCCACCCGTTTGCTACCATCACATACTGATAAGATAGGTAATATGATAAGATAATATGACATGTCATCTTTAATTTCTACATCCCCCAGAGTACTAAAATGCCACCTCCTCTTACAGATTCAAGTTTCCAGTTTAAAGCAGGTGAACTGAAGCACAATGGGGGTGATTACAGGTGAACAGGTCTCTTGGCATGCTGGGTAATTTACATGACATGATTAGGGTATCACTGTAACTACAGAGGGGATACTCGAGCCAACAGTGTCACACTCTACGTAAGTGTATTGTCATGGTAATGTTACACAACCTTACACAAGCTATTTTTGTTCGTTTCCTCATTGAACCAGCAGTTCAGGTCTTACGAACAGTCTGTCTGACTGACGTCTTTGCTTTGTTTACAGCATTTTCCGAAGTTCTTTATTGTTGTTTTAAACTGCCATCATGTAAGCCACAAACCTGAAGAGTGACAAAGTTGGTGGGAATATTTCTCATGCTGAGTTTTTGTCATGCCGCAACACCCAGAGTTTCATTCCCACAGATTGTGAGAAGCGGCTGCTCAAAAGGCTTTTTGAAAAATAGTGTCCATCATTATCCCATCATCACACCTCTTACATTATAACATGTTTATATTTACTACCAGCTTCATACATACTCTCAGCTTTAGATCTTCAGGTTGTCTGGGTGCCAAATGTAGCTTCCTGTTTTGCCCCAGAGAGCGATATTCTGATGTGGTTTATCAACCACATGTTTTGATGTCATTGTTAAACCTGAGGGAACTGTCAGACTCAGGGTGGGTCAGGATTGGGCGTATTGAACCGGGATTAAAGTCTAAAATTAGGCTGAGGGCAGGGGAAAGTATCAGGTAAGTCTGAACGGTCTGAAAAACAATTATCGCTTCCTGTCTGGGTTCCGTGTAATATCATTTCGGATGAGTTGACCTGAAAGGAATGCACAGTTAGCATAAAGTTTTAAAGCCAGATTTGAATGGAATGCACTGTTAACTGAACGGATTAATAAAAGATTTGACTTGAATGGTCGGATGACTTAGAAGAGAGGAAGAGAGTGACTCGTCTGGGAGATTCCTCTGAGGCTAAGCAGCGCTCACACAAGAAATGTACACACATATGTTAGTGCACACACACACACCCAAGTTCCCCATCACACACACACCCCTGACTTCCTCCTGTTGTTGTGTGTGTTTTGTCAGTCTAATCTCTGGTCTAATCCTCACACTGCTGCCAGACAGACAGGCCCACCCAGGTGAATGAGCCTGAATTTAAGTATAAGTGTGTGTGTGTGTGTGTGTGTGTGTGTGTGTGTGTGTGTGTGTGTGTGTGTGTGTGTGTGTGTGTGTGTGTGTGTGTGTGTGTGTGTGTGTGAGAGAGAGAGTGTTTAAGAGAGACACACAGCTGGTGGATGTTTTGGGTCATGTGACTGAGATGACACTTAGATGGGGATGTGTGACATGGGAACATACAGACGCAAATATAAGCAACGTAGAAAGTAAATCCCGTCCACTAATTCATTAAAAGACAGATTAAAGGCCTGGCACAACAGCATTCAAGTGGCGGCAGTTTTGCAATTAATTCCAATGGCACCATCATTACGGCGGGGCCGAAGTTAATCCATGCAAAGTCGAATTCAACCTGAGTGAACTGTGACCTACGAATTTGCACCTTTGACCAGTAGAAAAAACATCTTGACAGAGTTGACCTTTGACAGAATGGAACCAAAGTCCAAATTGAAGGAAGCTATTGTAGCGTATTAGTTGTGTTGTTGCACGTTTCAATCTCATCTGACCTCACCTGCCAGAGTCTGAGCTGCTCCACAAAAGAGCAATGTTTATGAGACCGGAGTCGATGGTAAAAATGGTAGCTGCCCTACTGGTCTATAGGGCTTTCAACAAATATGCACAAATATAGATATCTAGATAGTCTTTCCAACAATCGCCAACTCTGGTTTGGTCGAAATAAACCCTTAATTCACAAAGTTAAGTGAAGAGTGACCACTTTTGATTGGATCTCGCTTCCCCGCTCTATATGCAAATAAACACGTAGTAAGCACATCGGAATACAGCACACGTTGCAACGTAAGATTTCAGGAATGTCGGTAGTAATATCCTACATATTCGTGAATTTGGGTACATTTTATTAACATAAAATAAAAGGTTACTGTCTACCGGCGGTTCCCGAGGACCTCCGTTCCACTGACGCCCAGCTACAGAGCCGGAGATGAGAGTGAATTGGCGGGCAGGTCTTAGCTCTGTGCAAAGCACCGGAACAAAAACACAGACGCATCGCGCCAGACAGTGAGTCACAAAATGTCCCTTTACTTTAAGCACCTTTACTTCCATGAAAATGTGGTGAGAGAAGTGAGAGGCTGGTTAACAGGAAGAGAAGAAAACCACTGACCATGTTGCAGGTTTGAACCCCTGGAGCCTCTACCTGCTCCAGCTGCCTGAAGTCTTGCTGTGAAACTGTAAAACTTACATGTTCTGTATGTCTGACATGCATAGAAAATACTAATTATTATGTGTCATGTGGTTATCTGGTGCCTCAGCACCCCAACGCTAATAAAAATAATATTCCACCGACACTGTGAAGTGTAACTTTGAAGATTTAAAAAAGAAAAAAGAAAACATTAATCCATGTTGTAGCCATTCCCAGCTGACATTAAAAGCTGAGTTGCATTTTATATTCAACTGAGACATGCTGCAACTATTCTATATACTACATATGACAAACAGCTAATCCTTATTTATGCCTTGCCAAGCCCGTCACATATTAAGCTGCAGTTGCATTATGGCCAGTGGCAGGTAAAATACAGTAAGCCTGACTGGATTTGGCAGCAGTCTGAGACACAGACGGTAAAGAGTTTCCTTCCAAAGTGGAAGATATCCCGTTTGAAACTGGCACCTTCCCTTAAAAACGATTGTTGGCATGAAAGTAAAAAAAACATTATATAGTGGCAAGAAGTCGTCTCGAGACCTTTGCATAATAGATCAGTGATGATGCTGCTACTGATGTGATTACAAAATGCTGATCAAATTAAGTCATGTCAGGTTCATACATATTATAAAACGAATAGCTCAAATCAAGTAATCTGATTGGCTCATAGCCGTGATATCATAACCACATACCAAGTCTATAGAGTGCTGCAGGGATAATGTACTTTTGTATTGTTGTATTGCTTAATTGTTCGATGAAGAGAAATTTGGTGTTAAACTACAGTTTAAAACACCACCCTGAAAAATAGGGATTTAAAGAGATCATTTAAGGAGTGATTCAGAATAAAGTAGTACATAAAATGAGGCAAATAGGGCAAGTATATAAACCGTTCCATGTTCAGCATATTGATAACCACAGACACAAAGACAAACCTCAGTGTTTGGATCCACCTAGCCGACACACTAAGCAGCAGCCTGAAGGGAAGAGCTTAACCTCTTTGTGAAGGAGGGTCAGCCTAGGTCTCCCTAAGGACCTGCTTACTGTAAATATTCCTGAACAAAGCCTAACTCAGGCCAACTATCTGCTTGCCACATTAACAAGACCGTCATTCCATGTTAACATTTCCTCACCAGACAAAAAGCAAAGACAGTATCGATAAGAGAATCAAGTCAAGTTTTACATTTCCTCACGATTTAAATGGTTCCTGTAATTTTCTGATATTTTTCCACACTGCGAGTGCGAACAGCATTCCTGCCCCTTCATAAAAGTCACCGTAGGGGTACAGAAAATGCCTATTTCTCGCCTCAAATGTTTTCAGAAACATCTTGTAGTGTACTGTTTAGCTGTAAAATGAGAACATTTGTGACCCGACTGCCATGTTGAGATCAGTTGAGGAAATACCACCCACCAGCCGGAGCAAACTTTCTCATTTTACAGCTAAACAGTACACCACAAGATGTTTCTAAAAACACTCGAGATAAATAGGCATTACAGTGACAGAATATTGATTCATATTTGATCAGCGCTGCCTATTTAGATCGTTTGATCAGACTTCACAAGTGATTGACAGCTGCCTCTGTTGAATGAACAGCCAATAGGAACGCTCTCTCTCTGAAATGACCTGTGATTGGCCAAAGTCTCCCTTCACAGGCTACATTTTCTAAAGCCTGAAAACAGAGCCGTGAGGAGGTGCAGAAGGCTAGTTATCTCTCAGAACACTTGAATTACAATATGCTGAAGGTTATTATGGTATTTTTGCCCAATGATGCCAAAAACATTCTGCCTACCATCGCTTTAATCAACAGGCTAGTCTCCCAAAAACTGTACTACTTTAAAAAAATACACCACAATACATACATATATCTATGTAAAGGCACCATATTAACATACTGTAGATACAGATGAGTAACATGTCTAGTCTGAAAGTACATTCCTGGATGTGTCAGAAAATGTGTCCCCCACCTCCGTTTTATAGAGAGAAGTTTCTTGTTGAAAGCAGGTTGGACTGAAGCACCGTGAGGCTGATTGCAGGTGAAGAGGCCTCTTGGTATGCTGGGTAATTTACATGACATGATTACTCCAGCAGCCCTTTCTTTATGTACGTGTGTGTGTGTGTGTGTGTGTGTGTGTGTGTGTGTGTGTGTGTGTGTGTGTGTGTGTGTGAAGGAGAGATAGAGAGAGAGAAAGAGAGAGAGAGAGAGAGAGAGAGAGAGAGAGAGAGAGAGAGAAAAAACACATGTAGGGAACAGAGTTTAGTGGTAATATGGTGCTAAACATCTGTGAGCTTGATGACACTCACTTAAAACAACGACAGGAAAGGTGGGAGGGAGTCATGATTGAAGGAAGAAAAAAGGGGGGACGGGAAGGAGGTTGGGGGGAGATGAGGGTGGAAAAAGAACGACGAAGACGGGAGGACAAGAAAAACAGAAAAATATAGAAGAAGAAACAGAAAAGAAAGAGGGAGCAAAGATGGAAAAGTAGTATGACGTTCATCAGACGCCCCCAAGATACTGAAGCTAAATGTACAAACATCAAAGACAGAGAGAAAGAGTGTGTGTGTGTGTGAGTGTGTGTAGGGGGCAGACAGGGCAGGCTGCATGGTCCAACTTGCTGTAAAAGCACCTGAAGAAACAACACAAGACTGGCACGATAACATCTACCCTGACTGCCCTTCCAGCTGTGTGTGTGAGAGTGTGTTTGTGTAGGTGTGTTCAGAAGACTGACACAGATTTATGTGGTTTTGTCATATATCCTGCACTATGTATACCCTTTGAAACCCACACTTCTTTGCTTATATTTTGTCTTTAAGTAACTTTAAAGAAAAGAAAATGAACTCCACTCCATCTTTATATACCGTATCTACAGGATGTTTCAACACTTCATTGGAGTTTACATTGACTGTACATTAGAATCCTTGTTTTGCAACCCGATCTCACAGGAAGGCGTATAAATGACACGATATTACAAGGACATTCCACGTGTCATAAGGACGTATTTTAGGCTTTTCGGGTGTCATTTGTACAGTATACCACGTAACAAAACTATGGTAAGTAAGTAAGTAGGGTTGGCCGATATGACGGTATATACCGTGCGACAGTAGAAATGTCCACCCGTAGAGATTTGGCAATGCCGTTTCCACTGCAGTAGCTATGTTCACGTGATTTTTGCAATCCTCGCATGATCTTGCGAATCCAGCTGCCTGGCAAGGTAACGTGATCTGGGCAGACATGGAGGAGGAGAGTAAAGTTGTAAATACAGAGCAGCAGATGAGGAAGAACTCGGGTTACATGATTACTAGAGGTGGAAAAAAAAAACGATTCACCTATGTATCGTGATTTTTTGAAGTTTTTTTAAAATTGATTTTTCAATGCTAGAATCGATATATTTGCTTCATTTGAGTCTATGCAGAGGTAGAAGGAAGTTACCATTTTTATTGTTGTAGTCTGAGTAATGTGACGTCATATCCTTTCCGTATCCTTCAACCAAAACAAACCGCAGCCCTGTCCGCAGTGAGCAAGTAGAGAAAGTAGAAAACGGCGGAGAGTCCACATGCATACGACCTGCACCCTCACATTACACATACAGTAAAGTATGGAAACACTGAGTTTCACATATTGATAAGAAAATTTTGTAAGGGAAATGTCTTTGCTATAATTTTTGGGTTGCTGGAAATTTCTTTTATAAATAATGCCTGACAATGACTAATATATTTGACTTCAGGACATCTCTGACTACATACTTGCTGAAAATATAACATTTTTATTGTATCAATGTAGATATTTTCCAAAGTAAAAGTCCCTAGAAGTGTAGGATTCAACTTTTTCCCATAGTCTTGTGTTAAAAAAGTTAACAAAATTTGCAAAAAATCGTGATAAATCGTAATATCGAATTGCAATACTTGTAGAATCGCCATACTTGAAAATTGCAATACATATCCAATCGACACCCAAATATCGTGATAGTATCTAGGCGGCCCTACCTCATTGTACATTTCTGCAGGTGCAAACAATGCTTGACTGCACAAAATACATTTGCAATTATGTGTCATTTAGTGACATTTAACAAAACACTACTACAACTCACAACACTCTGTTCTTACTTCACCTCTCTCTCCCAGGCAGATGTGGATTAGCAGAGTTCTGCTCCGTTTACCTCCACCTGTCAACGCTGCGAGACCTTGTGTGTGTGTGTGTGTGTGTGTGTGTGTGTGTGTGTGTGTGTGTGTGTGTGTAGTTGCGTGCATGTGTGTGTGTGTGTCCTGTGCATTCAGCCATGAGAAGCTAGCGCTAAGACCCTGCATCATGGGTTCTGTGTAGGTGACAGCTAAACAGTCCCACCCAGAACACACACACGCACACACTTAAAGTGACGCTTTTAGACAGTTAAGCCAAGTAAATGCTTTGGGTATCAAGTACCATTAGCAGCAATGCACTCAGAATATGAAAACCTGACGCTGCTTTTAAGTTTCTGTTTCCACTTTCAGCAACTGAGTGGAAAAGATAGAGAGAGAAAGAGAGAGAGAGAAAGAGAGAGAGGAAAAAAGAAGAGAGAGAGGGTTTGTTGTCTTGTTGTGTGGTCCCGTGTGACTGACTGTGAGGGAGCTGCACCTCCATGCCTAACTGCCATCCTCCCTCCTCCTGCCTCCTCCTCCTCCTCCTCCTCTCCCCCCAGCTCTCAGAGCCTGCTCTGGCCTGTTTGCAGGAAGTGTCCTCCCAGCTGACACACACATACACACACAGCTTCAAAATGTTGGCAAAATGCCCCCCGATGAGACCACAAAATGCAAACATTTCACTCAAACTTCAGAATGAAAGATGTTTCTGAATTCATTCTTGGACGAGGACTCACCTGAGTGAGTAATACATGAAATTTAACGAGGTGAGTAAAGTGAGTTTCATGGTGGTGCTCTTCTGTCTGTGTAGCCTGACACTGCCAGCTTACATTTTTCAAATCAGTACCTGTTGTCTGGCAAGGCTCAGTAGGGATTTGTTTGTGACAGATGTCGAACCAGGAAAAACATGATCTGAAAATGTTGTATGATTATTTCAGCCTTCTTTCAGCTGCGTTCCCGTCTCTGGCGGTGTGAAACGAACATGAGCAAGTAAAAAAATATATATATAAAAACATAATTCAAAGCGGAAAGCACCCACAGCATAAAGCCAGCTGTTCTTCCTGCATCTGTCAGTTTAAACTGTGTTGTTTTTTGCCTGAGTTATGACTTTATCTTTTTCGTATTTGTGTATTATTACCATACGATCCGCGCACCGAGCTCTGATTGGTCAGTAGGCGGTGCTTTTATACGAGTTGATCTCTTATCTGGAACATAACTTGCTCCGGAGCAGGTTAAGAGTTCAGCATCAGTTACCATGGCGATCTACCCCGGTAAGAAGTGAACCACCGTCAACGGACGGAAAACCAGAGTTACACCTGAAGTTACCTCGCTAACCCCGAATCCTGCATCGTAGTACAGGCCTCAGGTCAACTGAGTTATTTATTTATTTTACTGTAACTTTTCTCCTGTGAATTCAGTGACGGGTGGTTTGTCTAAGTACCTGAATTAGAGAGAGACATAGAGAAGAGAGAGAAAGAGGAAGCGACAGAGAGAGAGAGAGAGAGAGAGAGAGAGAGAGAGAGGTAATTAGAATCCAGTGATTAATGTTCTAATGAGTTTATTCTCTGAGGGGATTAACATGAAGGCTAATAGCAGCTGTGCTAAAAACATCCCAAAAAAAACAAAACACAAGAGACAAAAACACAGGCACCGGATTTACTGGTCCAAGAGAAGAAAAAAACATTAGTATGTTGTTGTTGTTGTTGTTTTTATAAAGTTCATTCTGTTTCCCATCAACTCATGTAACCTTGGAACGACCTCAGCTCAACCGCAGGAGTTTATCTTCTACTCAGTCGCAGCATTAAGGCAGAGATGAAGTAGAGGGTAAACCAGTATTTTAACATTTATTTACATTTTTACGTGTAGAAACGAGAATCTATGATGAGAAATAACTGACATTCAGTGGCAAATGATTGTAGATATTGTAGATCTGTGAGAAAAGGGCAAGGGACGGGACATTGTGAGAGAGGTGAGAGGTGGGAGAAACAGATACGAAGGCAAGGAGAAGAGGAAAAAAATATATATCCTTGTAACCAATTGGTTTTTGGAGTGATAGGGAGAGTGACATTCGGGTTGGCTTAGCCCTTTTCTGAAGGAAAAGGAGAGATTAAGACAATCCGCAGCGAGCCACCTTCCCTACGCCAAGATGCTTAGGGACCCAGGGAGCAAAGAGGATTGTGGGAGAGAGAGGGGGCTTCTGGGATAGCGTCGCAGGGATCTTAGAGGGCATTAGCAGTAACGTACGCTACCTGAGATAGATAGAGAGGAGACCACACCACCAGCACTGGACCCCTTTGTTGACTGGCTTAGTGGTCCTGTCTCACACACGCACACACACACACACACACACGCAGACGCACACATATGGACACACAGGCACGCACACACTCAATCCTGTACATAATTGTATCATATTGTAATAAAGCTAAACACACACACACATATACACATTAACATACCTGCATACTGCCACATGAACAAAGATGCACCCTTAAACATGCTTTATGGCCACAAAACACACACACACACACGTACACACACGTCTATGGCTTCTTTGTAGTTTTCCAATAACTTTTGCTAAAATAGGTCAAAACATATTTAAAAATAAGGTAATAAAAATAGGTCAATAAATTGAATGAAACATCATCCACATGGAAAAACTTTGCTTTAAGTCCCCCTATTTAGCATTCATAAGCAGTATATTAGCAGTTAATCTATAACACACTAATGTAGATGTAAGCAGATATAAGTGCTTATTAATGTATGTCAACAACTATAACTCCTCCTGTTGGCACGCATAAGTAGAGGCTGGGGTATAAATAGCATCAAATAGACTAAGTTTACCTTTAAATGTCCAACAAATTACAATTTTCTGTGATGGTAACTTCGGCTTTTTAACCCCAGTAACTACAAGTCCTTTATATTTTACCTCTACAACCAGTAAAGTCCACAATCCACATCCACAACACAGACATCCTATAGATCTGCAAATAATATGTTTGGTGCAAATATCCAGATAATAATTTATTGCATGTGGATGTGCTGTATTAGAAAATGAACTCTTCATTAACATACTGTAGGCAATATGCATCCAGACCGGTAAACTAGATTTGTAGTTAAATCCAACAACTTACAGTATATTTGTGCAGTCTGGTATTTTTCATTGCATGCAGAAAATATCACATTACATTCCTGACACTGTGTAATCACGCTGGATTTACTCGCAAATCTGATGCAAACGGTTGACTCAGTATTTTGATTTTAATTTTTTTTTTTTTTTTGCTGTATGTCGGTATTTTTTAGCACTGCCACGTTGTCGGAGTGCAGCCTAAATCTAATCTGGGTTTTGCTGGCTTGTAACTTTGCCTGAGACATTGAGGAATTAAAGAAGGGATTAAGGTGTGTGTGGTAATCTATAAGGATGTGTTGATTTGTAAGGTGGAAACAGGGATAAGCAGGAGTGGGTGAGTGTGTGTGTGGATTTGAGAGTTACATAAGTAAGAGTTTGACTTTGGGAAGTGATCTATTTCTTCTGAGTCAAGTTGTGTTTCCGACTGATAGTCAGACACAAACAAACACACACATACACACATACACTGTACGTACACATACATGCATATTAATACATACACAGATGCTCACTAGTACACTGCCATTCATTCACACAGTGATCTGCCTCGTCCGTTAAGGTTAGTTGTCACTGTCTTTGTTAAGAAGGTGATTTATGTGTTAGTCGTAAGGTCTAATTGCCAAGTGTGTGTGTGCGTGTGTGTAGCTTCAGGGTAAAGCAGCACGACAGCTGCAAGAGGCCTCAAAACGATCAATCCTTCCTTCTTTTCTCTCTATCCATCCTCTCTCATCATCCCAGTCTGACATGTTAGAGTGATGTTGATGGAGGCCTCCGAAATCTGCTGCTGTTTAAAAATCGGTTGGTTTCAGTTACATCACCTGTTAGAGTTTATACAGCTGAGACCTCCATCTTACCCTATTTCTAAAATCAGTCACCCTCTCTTAAAAAAGGGTTATTGTCACAATCGCTGTCCAGGGTGCTGATTCCGGAGCTTTACAAGATAACCTATGTTGTGACCATGTGAAATGTGATTCCTTAATCTTAACCAAGTAGGCTTTCGTGCTTATACTTAACCATATCTTAAAGGACCAGTGTGTAACACTTAGGATAATCTGTAGGCAGAAATGTAATATAATATTAAAAAGTGAGTTTTCTTTAGTGTATAATCACCTGATACGAATCATTGTGTTTTCGTTACCTTAGAATGAGCCGTTAATATCTACATAGGAAGTGGGTTCCCTCTCCACGGAGTCCGCCATGTTGCATCACCATTTTTTACAGTAGCCCAGAACGTACAAACCAAACTCTGTTAACTTTTCCTACTTGGGCCGTAGTTAAAACGTTACTCTCTCCTGACGCCGCCGCTCTCTCTCTCTCTCTCTCTTGCTTCACCACTCACTTCCCACGTACACACACACACTCTAAGCACTCAACTCTTATAACAACTGGCTCTAGAGAGGGCCATTCACGTTTTAGCATCGCCCACTGTAGCAATCTCACATGCTTGGCACACAGGAGAAGTTGTAATCTGCAACCTCACCGCTAGATACCGCCAGATCTTACACACTGTTCCTTTAAAGGAATACTTCAACATTTTGGAAAACATGATTATTCACTATCTTGTTGAGAGTTAGATGAGAAGACTGATGCCAGTCTCATGCATTGTAAATACGAAGCCATAAACTGTATATATCATGTTCAGTATTTGGCCATCGCCATGTTGGTCTTTTGCAACCAGAAGTGACACGAGAGGGTGGAGCTATGTAC
Source organism: Helicolenus hilgendorfi (assembly GCA_916700815.1). Classification (NCBI taxonomy): domain Eukaryota; kingdom Metazoa; phylum Chordata; class Actinopteri; order Perciformes; family Sebastidae; genus Helicolenus; species Helicolenus hilgendorfi. The sequence continues at coordinate 15,040 of CAKALG010014993.1, read as the reverse complement.
AACGGAACGCTGAACAAGACATTTTTAGGCGACCAAAAAGGTTATAATTAACTTTCATGAACTGAAAACACACTGTGAAAGGGTTGAAGTTGTAAGACGAAAACATGGACAACACCCAGACTGGACAACACTGTGGTAGCCACGCCCTAAAGCAACCCCTGCTTTATGGTCTTTTTAACTCTAAATGGGATCATAATTTACAAAACGAACATCATGCTGTATTGAAGAAGACTTGAAACTAGTGATTGAGAGCATAAACTCATGTTTACAACGTTTACTAAGGTAATAAATCAAGCGAGAAGTAGGGTCATTTTCTCATAGACTTCTATACAATCAGACTCTTTTCTGCAACCAGAGGAGTCGCCCCCTGCTGGCTACTTGAAAGAATGCAAGTTTAAGGCATGGAAGTGGTTTTATTTCACATAGCATAGCAGCATAGCAGCTTGCCTGGCTTTGTCACTCCCAGGAAGTCACTGTGCCTGACCAAGAAATAGTGCAGCACATAACCCCTGTAAAACCACAATGTGATGTTTTTACACTTCACAAGATATGATGTGTTAATTGGTGAACTTCAGAAGAGCTGGTAGGTGGATTTTGCTACTTTAGTTTGAAGGAAATGTCCTCCCCCTCGGACTCCATCCTGCTCTAACACTTTCTCACTACTTCCTTTCTTTCCATCTTTTCTTCCCACCCGTAATTTCCTTAACCACCCTCTCCTCTCTCTCCTCCCCTCTGCTATCATGTTTTGCTCGCTGCATCGAAATCTACCATTGAATTAACAGCCTCAAAACAAAACCATTCAGACCTGACTCCCTAGAAATTACATTCATATTGCTTCTGCAGCACATAATTTGTATCCAGTGCCAATGTTCAGTGCCAATGCAAGATGTGTCCTTTACAAAGCAAGATCAGAAGTGTTTCACATAAAGTTTGTGTTCCATCTCTCATAACTTTCTTCTAATGCCCCCTAAGGTCAAGTACAATCAAAACATATCCCACTACCTCTACTGCTCGCCAATGCACCACCACAGACAGCACTGTCAGAAGCATCTGGAGTCAGGAAACATGATCTACAGTGTGGAAATCTATCACAAAATTAGGACTAGAACTCACTTGTTTGTCAGTATAAAAAGTTTTTTATTCTAACGATGAGATGTTAAATGACACTAAAACCTGATTCTGACAGAAAAAAAAATGCATCATCATGTGCCAGTAAAACACAGACAACACAGGAGCTTACTAATCAAAACATTTCTCTACAGCACCACTAGTGGTCAAAACCTCCACAGGGTGCCTTAAATCCCCTACAGACTGTAAACTCTATTATATCTACTATACTTGTGTTCTTTTAGGGTGACTTTTCGGTTATTTACATCCTGTTATATTCACTCTTATTTAACAGTAACAGGTGGGCATGAAAGGGGGTCCCCACAGGGAGAGAGAGAGAGAGTAGTATGATGGATTGATGGTGGGCACGACCGATGCCAACCTCTCTGTGACAAGAAGGGGCAGCTGAAACAGACGGTCCCCTCCCCTTTTTATTTGTGTGTCTATGTGTGTGTGTGTTTGTGTGTTTTGTCACACAGCTTTGGCAGGGGTGGCACAACCATCTGCCTGGTCAGGGTGGTGTGTGTGTGAGTGTGTGTGTGTGTGTCTATGTGTCTGGGGGAAGACAGGCCGAGATAAACGGTTGATTGAGTGTTCAAGGCTGCCTGGTGTAACTGAATGGACCACTGGCACTGCCAGCAACACACGCACACACACAGTCAGCTGTATGCACGAGACATTAGGCTACAGTTGACCTGCTTCGAGACAGACTGGGCACCATGTTTGTTTACAGCTCAGTATTTGTGTGTGTGTGTGTGTGTGTGTGTGTGAAAGAGAGAGAGAGAGAGAGAAAGTGATTGTTCTTGCTACTGTACATGTATCTATGTATCTCTTCCCAGTTTATGTGAACATTGCGTACATTTTTAAGGTTTTACTTACTAAAGTACAAGTCGGCTACTGTTACTTTAAGGGAGGCGCTGATCCAATATGCAGTTTCGGTATCAGTCCGATACTGGCCAAAATCACTGGATCGGATATCGGAAGGCAAAAAAAAGTATAACCCGATCCGAACCATTTCCGTCACATACGCTCTTCTATGTCGGCATCTGTGCCGGGGCTGTCCGGGGATCAGTCCGGCACAAACACTCTTCTAAGTCGGTGATGCCAGGTCATTTTGCCGGGCCTAATGCCCCGAATGGTTTGACTGTAGCCCCAACAGAAATGTGAACGCGCGATAGTTTTCAAAACAGAACCAACTATCAATATAAATGCAGGTCTCTAAACCAACTGTGTGTGTGGGGGGGTCTGACGGTCAGGCATTAATGTATTCATCACTTTAATGTGCAGCTGGTAAATGTGGAGCTCATTTTAATGACTTTATATACTGCTTGTATTAATAACTTGAATCTTCAAAGTAACTAAAGTCATTACATTTATCAAACTTATATGTTTCAGAGAGGGGAAAAGATGGTATCGGATTGGTATCAGTATCGGTAGATACTCAGGGTTGTGGTACCGCTATCAGACATTAAAAAGTGGTATCGAGCCATCTCTAGTTACTTTAAAGAAATGTTACTCAAGTACAAGTATAACTACTTGTGTAAAAAGGTACTCAGAAAAAAGGTAATATCTATAGAACAAATGTATATGATGATGATGTTAGGCTATGATAGACCTATTAAAAGGGGCCCATGTCATGCTCATTTTCAGGTTCATACTTGTATTTTGTGTTCGTCATACTATCTGCCTGAGTATACCTGTATTCACCGTCTGTATGAAACGCTCCGTTTTAGCGCATTTCAACGGAATTGCAACAAAATTCCGTAGCTAGGCAACAGTTTGGGTCCACGTTTACTTCCTGTCAGCTGATGTTATTTACATACACTGCAACAGGACATAAACTGGGACACATTTAGAAGGTTTAAAACTGTTTAATGGTCTAAATATTGTATATTTGTGACATCACAAATGGACAGAAATCCTAACGGCTTGTTTCAAACGCACAATTTCTGAACACGGGCTGTGTGTATTTCTCCGTATATTGAGCGTTTTGATAGTTTACCAGTATTTGTATAGGACTTAAACCTGCTTTATAATATAAAAGACATGAAAATCTCACTTTTTACAACATGGGACCTTTAAAGTAAAGAACACATTTAGGCTACTATAGTGCATTAACATGCCAATGTATACACATCACATCACAGAGCCCTAATGTCCAAACCAACATTAGGTCTATAGCCTAGATTTACTTTCTATTAAGGGAACTTTGCAGACTGTGAACACAACTGATTATCAATTATACAACATAGACAAAAATAAGACAAATATAAGCAAATATTACCAACAACAAATAAAAAGAGCTACGGACACCAGCAATATTAGGTAACATAATTTAAATAGCTTGACACTTCTTAGGCCTCTATAATCAACAGAAGAATAAAACATTATTACCATGGCAGACAGCAGAGATGTACTCACCTTTCTATATAACCAGTTCACTCAGTCTCTCTGTCCCACTCTGTGCTCCTTAAAGTTTTCAAACAGCTGGATGAAGCTCTGCAGTCACATCCAGCAGAAGGTCCTCACACACTTGACTGAAGGTAAACGCTCCTCAGTGGACCTAACATGCACCTGCGTCACACGCAGTGTTGGGTTGTTAGCATGCCAGCCGGGTGGTGCGTTAAACCAGTGATTATAGCTAATATTATCATTCATTAAGGTAGTTTTACAGTAATGCTCACCTTAACCCCTAATGACGCAATTATTTATCATATCACTTTGTTATTGTTCACCTACTGCTGTGCGTCAGCTGTGGTAACGTTAAACCCCTTGCCTGGTAGCGACTGCACCCTCCATACATCCCAATTAACACACCTGCCACAGTATTTTTCTTCTTCTTCTTCGTTGGTATTCTATGGCAGTTGGCAAACAACTTTATGGTGCATTACCGCCACCCACTGGTCTGGAGTGTGGATTTGATTTTTAAAGAACATGAGGAAAATAATGTATTTATTTATTCTAAAATATTGATGATGATTAATCGAGATTACTTGCAAAGTAGACGCACATTTTTTTTTATCTGTTCAAAATGTAACTTAAAGAGAGATTTGTCAAGTATTTAATACTCTGAAATGGGAGTGGGCAAATATGTTGCATTATGCAAATGTATGTATTTATTATTGGAAATCAATTAACAACACAAACCAATGACAAATATAGTCTAGAAACCCTCACAGGTACTGCATTTAGCATAAAAAAATATGCTCAAATCATAAGAGAAGATAAGATATTCCTTTATTAGTCCCGCAGTGGGGAAATTTGCAGTGTACAGCAGCAAAGGGGATAGTGCAAAAAACAAGATGCATCAGCTAACACAGTAAAAAAGAGCTAAACAAAGTGTAACAGAATAATATGTCTGCAGTTGCTTCTGTGATTATCACTGCGACCAAAAACAACAGATTTATACTTTACTGCATCTAATTCCAGATTTGTATGAGGAAATCAATGACAAATTGTTTTTGGATCATTCAATTTAAATTCTATATATATTTTTAAAGTTATGGCTGTTTTTGATAGATTCAGTAACTGTAGGTAGTTTTCATAACAGAATGATGACCTGTTCCTAGGAATAATGTACACACACCTATATGAAGCACAATCACTGTTTATCTCATGATTCTCCAATTACAGGCGTTTGTTGTTGCCTTGCATTCTCTCTTTAACACTCTCTAGCTCCTCTACAATGGATCTGTATACCTGTTCAACATTTTTGAAAAAAAGGTTCCTCTAGAAGGAAAAGCTTTGCTAATTGTTTGTGAGCGATGTCAAACATTGCCTTGGGAAACCTCAGGGTGAAATTGTGTTTCAACAGGAAGACAAATATGAAAAACGAACAACATCACAAATTGTGGAATCTTAATATTACACCAATTCTTCAACATGTTGTAAAAGCTTTTCTTTTGAAGACCTTGTTTACTGCATTTTGCATCGTAAATGATTCAAGTCTAAAGGTTGCTCAGAGAGAGACACTTGACAGCAGGTCTGATGTTTGACATTGTACTGTAAGTTGACAGCTCACTACAGAGACACTGAGAGAAGAGCACAAACAACCAGATTGTTCTGTCTTTTCATATCTCTCTCACTCTCTCTCTCTCTCCATGATTGAGACACACAGAGAGAAACCTCTGAGCAGTGAGAGCAACAGTATCTGCTGTAATCACACTTGTCTGTCTGCAGCCTATTGACTCTCTGGTTAACTGAGACCCACTCAGTGTGTGTGTGAGTGTGTGTGTGTCTGAATGTAGCATACTGTACGTTTAAAGTTTAACCACAAAAGAAAGAAATAAGGACAGTTTGGTTTCTGGTATGTATTACATATTATAATATTTTCTTTCTTTTGGTGTCATGACTGCATATAATATTACTGTTATTGTATACTTTGCTGCACAGTTGTGTCATGCTAAAAGCCTTTTTTTCTTAGGTTTTTTTATTCATGTGTGTCGTGGACACATTGGTAATCATAGCTCTAATTTGGACAATACTTTCTGTTAACTTTAGTCTTATTTGTATGATTGATATGTTCATATATTTGCTGTTATTTAGTGGTATCCTGTCAATATTTTGGGTAACACTTCATTTTACAGGTTGACAAATTTCATGGTAATTAGGTGATAATTAGCAAGTAACCTTTTTGAAATGTCTTTGTAATTACCGCCAAATTACCCCAATATTCAATATTATATAAACATTATTTAATAATTATACGCTAAAATAGTATATAATTGTTAAAATAGGGCCCTTAGGCTTGAGAAGCATGGACGTGTGAAGGTGGAAAACCAAAACTAATAAAAGACACTTCTGATCAGGCACATCATTGTGTGATTTATTGTCTGCACAAATGTAACCTGGTAGCTAATGTAATGATTCAGGGAGTTTTGTTAAGAAATTTCAAATAAGTTATTTGCCAATTATTATCTATTTACCAGCAGACATGGAAATAAAGCATATCAATTAACTTTGTATTCTTTTCCTGGAAATGTATTAAATAGATTACCATCTATTGGGAAATAACGTTACATAATTATTAAATAATGTTTATAATAGATATAAAATAATTATAATAACGGTCCAGAGACAAGTCTCAAATCAAGACAGCCAAACAAAGTAATTTTTGATACATTTTGAGGTAAATATTGGGGTAATTTGGCAGTAATTAAAAATAAATTTCCAATAGGTTACTTGCTAATTATAACCTGATTACCATGACATTTTTAGAAATACAGATGTAGCTAAACATTTGATTTGAGTAAGTGGCCTAACTTCCTGGCCCCCAATCACTTCACCTATATCTGTCCATTCCTCCCTCCCTCTTTATCCAACCTCTCTCACTTATCTCCTTCCTCACTCCCTCCTTCCCTCTCTTCCTACCTGCCAGCTGCTGCTCAGGGCCTCCTGGCTCTTACAGTTCCCCCTCAGACAAAAGAATGGATAGAACTACAAAAAAAGAGAAAACCAATGACAGCTATGAACTCCTTTGTTCCCTGCAACACTCTGTCTCCCACCACCTTGTTCTAGTCTACTTCTCTCTCTCTCTTCTGTTTTATCCCTGAGGGAGTCTTCATGGTCTCTGGTGTCCCAGTCTTGTCTAACGGTCACTCAGACCATCTTGTCTGCACAACTTGAACTACAATGGCCCGCTCTCTAGCACAGGGCCAAACACAGGGCCAGCTGGGGGCTTCATCTTCAGTCTCGGTGCCACTACGGGGCTTTATTTCCATTACAGGGCCAAACAGGGCAACCAGGGCCAAGTCTACTTCAGCTTCCTCCAGTGACCCTCATATCTCATGTCACTCGTGGTAAATGATGGACTTATGTAGGACTTGACGGCCCAGTCTGTGTAAATGAAAAAATGCATAATATTAAACCAGTTTGTTTATTCCAACACTGTTTCCTAAAAATGACATTCATTTTACACTACAAACTGATCTCGCCATTTTCACATCTTGTCTCCCAATTCATGTTTTCTGATGAGGTTGATAAAGGAAATCATTAAAAAAAAAATGTAATGTATTGATATTGTTACAATTACTGGTATATAAACATGTTTTTTAGGATCGAGGGTTGTTTATCCATGTATCTATATATAAAGAAAACTTACCATACTTTAAACATTTTGTTTATACTTTTTCCTCTTTCCAATCACATTTGTATTTATAAAGCCTAAAATCACATGCAGGTTATTTAAAAAACAAAACAAAAAAAAGTCAACAAAGTTAAATAAAAAAAAGTAAACTATGATACAACTTATATTAAGTACAATATTTAGTAAATATCAACTTCAAGAGTTTCGGTCAAAGTGCAAAAGTTCCTAAAAGGACAATGGTTATAAACTATTGAATCATAGCAGGGCCAGCTCTACCCTTTTGGTGACCATGGCAAAATTCGGGATTTGGAGCCGCCCCAGAATCGTAACCCTCACCCCATAAACCGCAACACACATTAGATATCACAATGGCTTTAAGACAGAAGTTAAGATTTTTATTTTCATAAATAACTGTATTTATTATAATATACTAAATACACAATTGGTCCATGATATTGTTGGGTGGTGCCCTCTATGGCCTATGCCTTAAGCTGGCTCTGAATCATAGCAGCTCTGGTTTAATTAAAAATGCCTGGACGTTCGTGATATATGAAACCAAGAACGTCTCCAGCACAAGGCTAGTGTGCCAGTGTTTCTTGCAAATCAATACAATCCTTGAATACACACCTGTGCACTAACATATGATGAGATCTGATTGGTTAAAGGGTATTTGAAAAGCTTTCAGTGTCTTGAAAACGTCCTTGAGTTCTTTCAATAGCGGCGGTGGACAAAATGACATCAACATGGATTTTAGGTAGCATTTTTATTTTAAAAAATACAAATACAACTGATATGTCTCAGCACAGTGGGACTCCTGATTCTAGTACATTCAACAATTCATTGTCATGTCACCCAAGGCTGTGAGACATTTGTGTGCCTAAGACAGACAAAAGACAGTTCATCTGTGATTTATTGGGGTCTAGAAAACTTGTCCTGCCTCAGGGAGGGAGACAGACAGAAGAGAGACACCTGAGCTACATGCCGTCAGCACATGTGGACAAAAGTTGCAGGTGAGAACGCTTCTTTACTTTTTAAACAAAGTAAAATGTGAAAACACTGGACCATGGAACTGTGAAATGTCAAGATACCCTCCACAGTGTGGTCCAATTAGTCAAACCAACTTAGAAATCAAAAGCACACTGAAGCACCATAGCAATGCCCAGGTGCATTCTGGTCCTTTAAAAAACTCATACAACAAAACAAAACAAACAAAATAAATGACTATCTAAATAACATAAATATGTAGGATAAATAAACCTGTGGTGCCCAGCAGCCTAAAGTCCTCTACTCTAACATTAATTTTAATTGGCTGTAGTTGACCAGAATCGACCAATGTGCTTCAATATTGTCTCAATTATGGCTGAGTGGAATAGACGATGCAATAATAATAACACAGCTGTGTTTATGTGCATGCTCCCTGATAAATCTGTTAATAGGATATTCTGTTAATCTGTCCGGATTTTAATATGATTTTTATTTTATTTTCTAATTAACCGACCTTATATAAATAAATGCTTCAACTGGACTGAGATAACTCCTAATTCAGTTTGAAAATCGGTTAACAGGACTAATTTACTTTTAATCTAACCTGTGCTTTAAACACAGTTAAAGGGTGCCTGAGAATTTGTCAGAAGTGGTATTTTACTCTTCTTCCAATATCTCACTGATATAAATTATATGATATACAGTATAAATCAACAGATGATATATTGATGAGAATGTATCATCATTAGTCACCATCAGCTCTTCAAAATGTTAAATCATGTGGCAAAACAAGGCCGATATTCATAATACAGTTGTAACTCAATATAAAATAAGAAAAATATATATAAATAAATTGTTCCGTGTGTTTCTGAGTGACAGAATCAGTCTGATATGATACAGAGATTGAATGTCAATGCTTTTTAGTTTGTTTGTAAGGATGCAGCATTTCCCAGCCTATTCGACTGTTATCAGGTTGTTAAATGGGGCGTTATCGGTGGTTATAAGCCTCATTATTGTGAGTCAGTTGGGCCCTGCTACACCCACTAGTAGGTTTTATCATCCATGCACATGGTCAATCACCGAAAGAAAGACGAATCACCATTTTGCTAACAGCGTTCTGACGGAGTGAAAGCCAATGTTACATCTGACCAACTTGGTTTTAACATAATGTCAGAGTAAAACAATATCGGCAGTTTGGACATTTGCAGTCATGCTAGCGCCATGGCTCTATGGCAATGTCGGTAGGTCGGTTCTTCCATCACTTTGGTTCAGACTGAACTATTTCAATATCTAACTTGGGTTGCCATAAAAATTTTATTCAGTACAGACATCCATGTGTCCTACTGACTTTGGTGGTCCGCTGACTTTTCCTCTAGTGCCACCATGAGATTTACATTAGTGGTTTTGAGTGAAATGTTTCAACAACTATTGGATGGTGTGCATAGAAATTTCGCACTCACACATTGATGTTCCCCTCAAGACGAGTTGTAATGGTTTGTAATGATCGACTTTTCCCAAATTTGAGTGTTTTTGTAGTCCATGTTTAGTTGCTGCAATCAACCAATGGACTTGGGCCCAAGTTGACATGTTTCCTTTGTATAATGGATTTCTTTATTTGGTCTCTTTTAATGGTCTCTCTCCTGTCTACACAAATAAAATGCCGTCATGCAGCTTGGTATACCCACAAATCTTTCACTCATTCTGAGACATTTTCAGCCCAAGAGGATGTTTTCACCTCACTTCACACCTCTTACAGTGAATCCACGTCTGTTTGCATCCAGCGAGATCACACGCTGCCTGATTACCCGCAATGCTTATCAGCCTGATGACTTTAATCATTTATCACAGCCTTCATCTCCATGTAATCAGATTACTGCAATGAAATCCCCTTATTACATGTAATCAATTTCACGTTTCTGTCTGACAAGCTGACAAGTCATACGTATGAACGAAAACAGGATGTTTTGAGACAAAATATTTAAAGCCACAGATAAGTGATGTGTGTGTGTGTGTATCTGTGTGTGCACGTGTGATTTGTCAACCCTCTGCTGAGTGACATCTGACTGCATTCCTCACAGGTGAAATGAAGTGCATTGTGGGAAGTGTTAATGTTTAACAGTGTGTAGATATGAGGCAACACTGAGGAAAGAGAGGAAAGTCTATCTTTCTTTCTATCTATCTATCTATCTATCTATCTATCCATCCATTGCTACAGAGTTCCTCTTATTAACCTGTTGCCCTCAGGGACGTTAATAATACAGGAGGAACTAATTTTGAATTTGACACCAAGGATTGCCGGCCTTTAGCTTTACAAAATACCTCCAGCATCAATTATTGAGAGAGCAAATCCAATATGGGAGGGCCGGCTGCACTGACAGAGGCAGAGAATGAAAGATGGACTGATGTGGAAATAGGCGCACAAACTCAAAGAGGCAGACAGGCAGGTAAAGGTATAACACAGACTGCAGCCAGGTTTTCATCCAAATGTGACTTAGATTTGGACTGAATTTTTAGAAAATCTGCAAAAGAAAATGCAAATTAACGTGAATATTAGGAGTTGGTTCATGGAGTGGTGCTAATTCTCCAGTCGGGTGCCATTAAACTATTGCAGAAGAAGAGGGTGCAAATAGATAACATTATTAAAAGAGGACCCATCAACTCTCAAATGACGGAAAACAATGTAGAAAACATAATGGAAGTATGGCATTTATGAATGTTTCATGGATTCATTAGAGGAAGCTTACGGTAACACAGATCTGATGTTTCATCTGCAGCTATTTTCAACTCTTCAGTGGACATTTAAGTCACGTGTTTCATGTACATCATGATTTAATCACTATATCCATTTCACTTTGTCGCAACAGGAGAGACTTCAGAGACCAAGTCCAAAGCACACTGGAGCACACGACAACAAACTGATGGATCACATAGGATGTGAGTCTCAGATCTGTTTGACTCTAATGAAGACACAGTTGGCATTGATAGAGAGGCTAAATAACTTCACTTGCTTGAGCTTGGATTGATGAGCTCATTCTGCTCAGAGGAGTAAGAATAAATGTTATTCAGTAGGAAACGTACACATGTTCCTCCAGCCAGTGTTCCTCTTTTCTGCCTGATAGTGATATAATGTGCGGTTTCACTAAAACTCTGACCCAAACAGCCCGTTCTCATTCCCATCGCATCAAATACCAACGCAGTGTCACGGCCGTCAGCGTTTGATACCGACACACAAGGCACCCTTTAGCGCCGGTATGTGACGCACCGGGCTTTCCATTAACTACAATGTAAACCAATCTGTGATTGACCTGTGCTGTGACGATGTGGTTTAAAGAGCGAAAAGACACACCGGGCAGGAGGTGAGGTGGAGGGGTCCAACAAACACAACGCCTTCATCCAGGAGATCGCTGTTCATGTGCGTTACGTTTTACTTTTAATCGGCTGTTCGTTTGTGTCCCGTATTCACAACATTAAGTCTAATTTTCCCTGTACAAGCGTAGTAGTTTTAAGCCCAACCATGCTGTTTTTTCCTAAACCTAACAAAGTGGTTTTGTTGCCTAATCCTAAGCAAGTGTTAATGTTTAATTCACAACCTTAAATACGTTTATTGCGAGCAAAAAGTGTTGAGATGAGAACGTGTTGTAGTGAACCACCCAGAGCTGCTGTACCAGGAAACACACTACGAACAAAATACAGAAAGCAAAAGCAACAGAAACTCTGGCACATTCAAAAGAAACATGTGATTTGCTGTCCAATATCAGTTTAGGAAAGTCAGTGCAGGTTTTGTTGAGGTACTTTACTTACTGGTTTTCTACCGTTTTATGCCACTTACAGTTCCACTGAACTACATTTCAGATGAATTTATGCTACTTTTTACTCTAAGTGTAGTATTTTTTCACATTGTGGTACTTCAACTTTTATTTTATGTACTTCTTCCACTACTGTCTAAACACTGCTGCCAAGGGACAGGTTATTTCACCTGGAAGCTCTCTGCTGGAATATTTCCCCGTCCTCCAAACCCCCCCAACAACAAGTTGTGAAACACTTCGCAGCAGGACAGCTGAATGTGATCTGCATGGGACTGGTGCGTGAGTATGATGTGGTGTGAGGATTACTGCTACTAATACCAGGTGTTAGGGAGCAATCACCCTTCACACACACACACACACACACATACACACACACAAACACATACACGTCAGAGCCCGTCTCCAAGCACCTCAGCTCTCCATCAGCACACAGATAAGACAAACACACCGCCCACGCACAACCGTGTGACTCACCGCGCACAAACACACTCACACAGGTGTGCACGAAGAATATGCACACCTGTGCAGAAACACGCTCAGAGAGGAAAGCGTGTGTACATCGTCGCAGCGCACACACACACACACACACACACACACACACATATCACAGTGCATTTAGAGAGCTGGCTGGCTGCCTAAGCTGCTAATTACAGCTGTGTGTGTGTGAACTCTCACTCTCGCTGACTGAACAACCCAATATTAAACACCAGAGAGAGACAGAGAGAGAGAGAGAGAGAACCTCAGGGTAGTTCCTCCATAATCCATATTTAATGGCTTATTATGGTACAGCCTGTGGTTGTGTTCTGCTTGTGTTTTCATTATGCCGATTAAAGGGATATTTACAGAAACCTTCTGTTCTGTAAATAGTTTCTCAGTGTGTGTGTGTGTGTGTGTGTGTGTGTGTGTGTGTGTGTGTGTGTGTGTGTGTGTGTGTGTGTGTGAATATAATGTTGAGGACAGAGTGAGATTTGTCAGGTTGTTGGCCCTATTAAAGGCAGGTCTCCTCTCCTCACCCCGAGGGCAAGTTGCTTTTTCACAAAGGGTGAAAGGGGAAAGGGAGCCATATCATGATTAAAAACAAAAAAACAATGATGGGGAGGGACAATGGGGAGGGACAATGTCTCACTCCGTTACTGATGAAATTGTTCTTTTTTTTCAATATTTCCAATTCTAGATTTTTATTTTATTGAGAAATAAAGAAAATGTTTTAAAACAAATGTAGACCTGGCTAATTTATAGATGGGAAATTGGCTTCAAAGCCAACTACTATGTAATCGTAACCTTTTGGACTTTTAAGAATGTCAAATTCATCGTTGAAATGAGCCAAAAACGTAAATGTAAAACTATCAAACAAGCACAAGAACTAAACAACAGTGTTTCACTCACAGTACAGAATAAACATTTCCATCCACATTAATGTTCTGTTTCCAGGTCAAACACAAACAAGGATGTATAAAACTATGAGGACATTGCAATGTGTTTGTTTGATGTGGAGTCATTGTGCACATTACGCAGCTCCCTCTACATCCTCTAACTCCCCACGCCGTGAACCACTGCATGCACACTGCAGTGTTAATGTAACTCAAAATAAATGCAGTAAGATGCGATGGTTGTCTTTTGTAATCTACAGTATGGCAACAAGTGCCATCTGTTCTCCCAGCAAAGTACGTAACTAGGAAGCAGAATGTGTCTGACCTAACTCTTTTATGGTTTCAGTTGACACAGAACTTTACGAACTTCTCGATTGCTGATTTAGTAGTGCACTTTGTAGATTCCACTTCCCCAGTAAATATGAACACGTTACAAGATCTAAAATATGTTTAAATGACCACAGACTACGGATAAGGGGATGCATGAAGTCTGAGACAATAACTTCAGATTCGTCTAATATCGTAAAAAGTCAATCATTTGTTTATTTGGTCTCCATCCAAATTGCAAACTACACCACTTGGAAATTAACTGCAACTATTAGCAATATACGGTTGTGTAGGTGTAACTTCTGTGCATGTTATCCAATGAAAACTATGTAAATCCAAATTTGCTGATCTTGTATATTTTCAGATAAACTGAATAATTGTTTGTTCATGAATTGGGAAAAAAAACCTTCCTGAGCCAAATATAACCATTTACAAATCCACTGGCGTGTCTGTGACAGTGTTGAAAAAAACAGGACAGTTGTCGTTTTGGAGATATGTGTTATTCACGGGATAGCGACAATGTCCTCTTGTTTACATCCTGTTTACATTGCCAATGTTTGCATTAACATTTTATTCAGTCCATAACACACAATTGGTCAATGAATTTGACTAATTTGCTATTATCAACTTGTTACAATGCAATGCCTTCACAATGAATATCTACAAATTAGGGCTGTCAAAGTTAACGTGATAATGAGGCGTTAACGCAAACTTGTTTTAACGCCACTAATTTCTTTAAAGCATTAATGCAACTTGCAATTTTTAGGTTGTAGCGGGCTGACTTTTTAAGGAAGGGTGAAGATAATGGTATTATATGAAACTACAAAAAGCTAACGAATCCATTGGTACCAACCATGTCATACTAGCTTGCTGGAAAGGAGGCTATATAACGAGGCGAGGAGAAACTGGCATGGTAATTTTTTCAAAGGGGTCCTTTGACCTCTGACCTCAAGATATGTGAATAAAAATGTGTTCTATGGGTACCCACGAGTCTCCCCTTTACAGACATGCCCACTTTATGATAATCACATGCAGTTTTGGGCAAGTCATAGTCAAGTCAGCACACTCAGATGTTGTTGTCTGTTGGGCTTGAGTCTGCCATGTTATTTTTTGAGTATATATACTTGACAAATTTCCTTTTAAGGTACATTTTGAACACATATAAAAAAATGTGCAATTAATTTGTGATTAATCACGATTGACTATGGAGACTATGGACACTGCTACAATGAAAAAATACTGCTAGCCTATTTCACATAGTGTAAATGTGGAAATGTTACCCTGTCGGAGATATCCGAGATTGAATTTCAACAATCTCCATGTCGGACAGCGATGTTTTCTTTGGTTCTTGACTGTGTCTA